>CADDXX010001515.1:7139-20343 GCA_902810485.1 Alauda arvensis
TGTCCCCTGACTGTCCCCAGTACCCGGAGTGGCTGCGGCAGCACGAGGGCTCGCTGTCCCCGGAGCAGCGGGAGCGGTTCTGTGCCCTGTAGGGGCAGGGATTTGGGGGATTTGGGTGTCCCCTGAGTGTCCCCCGGTGTCCCCAGTACCCGGAGTGGCTGCGGCAGCACGAAGGGTCCCTGTCCCCGGAGCAGCGGGAGCGGTTCCGGGGGCAGCAGGCGCTGAAGGGGCAGGGATTTGGGTGTCCCCTGAGTGTCCCCTCACTGTCCCCTGACTGTCCCCAGTACCCGGAGTGGCTGCGGCAGCACGAAGGGTCCCTGTCCCCGGAGCAGCGGCAGCGGTTCCGGGCGCAGCAGGCGCTGATGCTGCGGATCTGCGCGGAGCTGGAGCGGGAGCAGCCGGGGGAGCCCGAGGGGCAGCGGCGCGAACGCTTCGAGACCCTGCTGGACCTGATGCAGCAGGTACGGGGGGGCCGGGGCCGCCCCAAAACCGCCCGGCCCYGCCCTGACCCCCCCTGTGTGTCCCTGTGTCCCCTGCCCCTGTCCCCTCACAGCTGCAGGACCTGGGCCACCCCCCCAAGGAGCTGGCAGGGGACACGGTGAGTGCTGGAGGACCCCCCACTCCCCCTAAAAGGATTTGGGGTCACCCAAACGGGTTGGGGGGACGCTGTAGGGTCGGGGTGATCCTAAAGAATTGGGGTGACCCCAAAAGATTTGGGGTGGTGTCACAGAATCGGGGTGATCCCATAAGTATTGGGGTGACCCCACAGAACTGGGGTGACCCCACAGAACCGGGGTGACCCCCCAGGATTTGGGGTGACCCCGCTGTGCCCCCCGCAGCCCCCCGGATTCAACCTGGAGCTGCCGGGGGGGGTCAGTGGGGAGCAGTGCCGCCTCATGTAGGGCGGTTCCGGGATCCCCCCCGCCCCGCCCGGCCCCAAATGCGGCTGAAGAGGAGCCCTGGAGGGCTCAGAGCTCCCCCCTCCCCGGTTTGGGGTTTTTTTTGGGGGGTGGGGGGCGCAGGGACCCCCCCGGTTTGGGGCGGTGTCCCCCCCTCATCCCCTGCTGGTGTCACCAATAAAGAGTCGGTGATGGGAGTGGCTGTGCCTGGGAATGGGGACCCTACAGGGACATTGGGGTCAGGGGGACCCTACAGGGACATTGGGGGGGACAAAGTGACCCTATAGGGACCCTACAGGGATATTGGGGGGTGACAGGGACCTTATAGGGACCCTACAGGGACATTGGGAGGTGACAGAGTCACCCTATAACAACACTGGGGGGGGGACATGAACTGATCCTAAACAGGGGTGACCCTACAACAACACTGGGGACACACAGTGATCCTACAACAAGGAGGGGACACAGAGTGACCCCACAACAACATTGAGGGTCATGGAATGGCCCTATAACAACACTGGGGGGGTATGAAGTGACCCTAAACAAGGATGGCCCTACAATAACACAGGGGGACTCAGAGTGACCCTACAATAACATTGGGGGGGGGACATGAACTGATCCTAAACAGGGGTGACCCTACAATAACACGGGACCCAAAGCGACCCCATAATAACACAGGAGCGACCCTACAGTGACCCTAAATAGGGGTGACCCCGCAATAACACGGGGCCCAAAGCAACCCTATAATAACACAGGGGTGACCCTACAATAATGAGGGACCCAAAATTACCCCACAATAACATGGAGGTGACCCTACAGTGACCCTAAATAGGGATGACCCCACGATAACCCTGGGGTTATCCTACAATAACAAGGGACCCAAAACGACCCCACAATAACACAGGACTGACCTTAGGGTGACCCCAAACAGGGGTGATCCCACAATAACAAGGGACCCAAAACGACCCCACAGTAACACGGGGGTGACCTTACAGTGATCCCAAACAGGGGTGACCCTACAATAACGGGGGTGACCCTACAATGACCCTAAACACGGGTGACCCTACAATAACACGGGACCCAAAGCGACCCCATAATAACACGGGGGTGACCTTACAGTGATCCCAAACAGGGGTGACCCCACAATAACACGGGACCCAAAATGACCCTACAATAACGGGGGTGACCCTACAGTGACCCCCCCCATTAACGCGGACCCCAAAACGACCCCACAATAACACGGGTGGGGGTGGGGGGGCTCGGTTCCCATGGCAACACCGGGGGCTGTGGGGGGGGCTCCCCCCTCGCTGTCGCGCAGCGGCCGCCGCCGTAAAGCGGCGCCCCGCGGTGTCGCAAAAGCGTCGGCCGGTGCCGCCGAGCGAGCCCGGCGGGGGCGGCGCGTTAAAGATGGCGGCGGCGGGGCCCGGGAGCGGGGCCGGCGCTGGAGCGGCCGGGGGGAGCCGCGGGGGCCTGCACTGAGCCCGGCCGCACCCCCCCGGCACCGTGCGGGAGCCGCCGGGAGCCTCCGGGACGCTCGGGTCGGTGCGCGGCCTCCGCTGCCTCCGCTGCCCCCGGGCCCGGCGCGGCCCCCGCGGCCTCGGGGCCTTCCCCGGGCCCGGGGGGGGGGCGGGGCCGGGGTTGGGGGGGGGGGGGGGCACGGGGAGAGGTTTTGGGGGGTCCCCGAGAGGCTGGGGGGGTTCAGGGGGAGTCACTGAGGGAGCCCGGGCAGGGCCTGTGGGGGTTTCAGAGGAACCGGGGAAGGTTTGGGGGGGTCCCCGAAGCTTTTGGGGGTCCCTGAGATGTTCTGGGGTGCCAGGGAGAGCCTTTGAGGGTTCTCAGGGGTGTCCCTGAAGGATTTTGGGGGGTCCTTTAAGGATTTTAGGGAGTTTAGGAGGATTCTTGAATTGTTTGGGGTGTGCTAGGGGGTCCCCTGAGGCTTTTTTGGGGTCTCCCTGAGACTTTGGGGGGCCCCTGTGGGGAGTCCCTGAAATTTTTGAGGTCTGGGAATTTTTGGGGCGATCCCCAAGCTTTTCTGGGAGGGGTCCCCGAACGTTTGAGAGGGGTCTGGAGTTGTTTTTTTGGGGATTCCCCAAAGATTTTGGGGTCCTCAGGGATTGGAGGGTCCCCAAAAATTGGGAATTCCCCAAAATTTGGGGTCCCCAAAAGTTGGGAATATCCAGGAATCCACGGGGAACCCCAGAAATTTGGGATCTCCAGGGACTGACGGGATTCTTCAGGGATTTGGGGTTAAAAATTGGGAATATCCAGGCATTGAGGGGCCCCAGGCTTCGGGGGGGGATCCCCAAAAATTGGGAATTCCCAAGGAATCAGGGGGTTCCCAGGAATGCTGGGGGGTTCCTCGGGGATTGGGGAGCTCGCCAGAAATTTGGGATTTTCCAGGGATTCCTTGGGAATCAGGGGGGGTCCCCAGGGGTTGGGAGGGGTCCCCAAAAATTTGGGTTCTTCAGGAATTTGGCAGGGGGAGAGGGAGTTCCCAAAAATCAGGGAGGGATTTCCCTGGGATCAGGGGGATTCCCAAAAATCCAGGGGGGGATTCCCAGGGACTGGGGGGGGTTCCTTTGGGATCGGGGGGTCCCCAAATGTGGGGGTCCCCAGGCTTTGACCCCCGTGCTCCCCCCCAGCTCCAGCCCCGCTGTCCCTGGCACCTGGCACAGGTGAGTGAGCCCAGGTCCGGGGGGATTTGGGGGGATTTGGGGGTTTTGGGGGATTTCTCCAGGATTCCCTCAGCTCTGGGAAACTCCTGGGAATGCTCCTGGGGATCTGGGAATGATCCTGAGGCACCTGGGGCTCCATCCCGAGAGGTTTGGGGGTTCCATCCCAAGGGATTTGGGGGCTCCATCCCAAAGGATTTGGGGAATCCATTCTTGAGGATTTGGGGGCTCCATTCCTGAGGATTTGGGGACTCCATCCCAAGGGATTTGGGGGCTCCATCCCWRAGGATTTGGGGGTTCCATTCCTGAGGATTTGGGGRCTCCATCCCAAGGGATTTGGGGGCTYYATCCCWRAGGATTTGGGGRMTCCATYCYTGAGGATTTGGGGGYTCCRTTCCTGAGGATTTGGGGRCTCCATCCCAAGGGATTTGGGGGCTCCATCCCAAAGGATTTGGGGRWTCCATTCYTGAGGATTTGGGGRCTCCATYCCWRRGGATTTGGGGRCTYYATCCCWRRGGATTTGGGGGCTCCATCCCTGAGGATTTGGGGGTTCCRTTCCTGAGGATTTGGGGGCTCCATCCCTGTGGATTTGTGGGATCCATCCTAAGGATTTTAAGAGCTCCATCCCAAGGAATTTGGGGGTCTGCACCCAACTCCTGGGGTGCCAGAACATCGGATTTGTGGATTTTTGGGGGCACCCCGAATTTGAGAGCGGCTGGAACCAACCCCRTGATGAATTTGGGCTGTGAGGGACAGCCAGGACCATTCCCTGGGAATTCTATCCCAGTTTCTCCCAGTTTGGAGGGGGCCAGGCCGGGCGGATCCCGGTTCCAGAGGCTCTGGAATGCCCCGGGATATTTTTGGATGTTTTTGGGAGCTGCAGCGTCAGGCTGGGAATGCTGAGCCTGTCCAGATGTGTGCCCAGGCAGCTCTGGAATGCCGGGATTTTTGTTTGCATTCCCTGCCATTCCCAGCGAGTTTCCCAGATCAGGAATGGATTCCCAAACCTTTGGAAGCTCCTTCCTGATCCCTCACCTCGGAATGGGAGCAGAAAATTCCGGGAGTGGAAGCAAAAATTGTGGGGTTTGAAGGGGGGGAAGTCATTCCTGTGCTGGCCTTTGGGATTGTGTGGAATTCCAAAGTGGAATTCCAGTGGAATTCCAGGGCTCTGCTCCTGCCCATTCCCATGGGTTTTGTGGGAAGCTGCAGAGATTCCAGAGGGAGTTTTGTTGTTTTTTTTTTGTGGGGACACGTTTAAAAATGGATCTTTGGCATCACAAATTCTTTGGGATCAGCTTTTCCCGGGATGCTGAGCCAGGGCTGGGGGTGCTGCAGTGTTCCCACGGGGGTTTTCCATGGAAAATGGGGATTTTGGGAGGGCCTGTGGTCCCGGGGTGGGCTGGGGACACGGGGACATCTTATGGTGGCAATGGCAGGGACACTCCAGCCTTGTGTCCCCATGTCCCCATGTCCTCATGTCCCCGTGTCCCCGCAGGGATTCCTGTGGGAAGCGGCGATGTCGGACAAAGGCAGCAGCATGGACGGCAGGACAGACATCGTTAACGGTGAGGGGACACCTGGGGACAGGGAGGGGATGGGGGACAGCCAGGGGGATGCTCAGGGGACAGCTGAGGGACAGGGGAGTGGATAAGGGGACAGCCAGGAGGACAAGGGGACAGCGGGGGAGATGCTCAGGGGACACCTAGAGGGACAAGGGGACAGCTGAGGGGGACAGGGGGACACTAACAAGGACAGGGGACAGCCAGGGGACAGGGAGAGGGCCAAGGGACAGACAGGGAGAGTGTCACGGTGGCACTGAGGGGGACGCTGTGACAGAGGGACAGGGTGGCAGGGTCATAGCAAGCAGGACTGGAGGGGACAGCAAGGGGACAGGATGGCAGCAGGGGTGGCAGTGAAGGTGGCAGGGTGACAGTGAAYRTGACAGYGAYGRGGACAGGGTGACAGCARTGGTGACAAGGTAACGGTGACAGCRAGGGTGGCAGCAGAGGTGACAGGGAGGGTGGCAGGGTGTCAGTGCAGGTGCCAGCCACGGTGCAGGTGCCAGCCACGGTGCCACCACGCTGTCCCCACGGTGGGGACACACTGGCAGTGTCACCAGTCCCTGTCCCCGCCCCCAGGCGGTGGCACTGTCCCTGTCCCCAGGCAGCCTGATGAGCATGTGGTGACAACGGTGATGTCCCCGTGTCCCCAGGCAGTATGGTGACACCGGTGACACTGTGATGTCCACGTGGTGTCCCTGTCCCTGTCCCCAGGCAGCCTGTCCAGCAGCCCCGGGGACATGTCAGCCAAGGAAGGCTGGTCACACTGGTGACACTGTCCCTGTCCCCGTGGTGACACTGTCACCACTGTCCCCATGTCCCCCTGTCCCCAGGCAGCCTGTCCAGCAGCCCCGGGGACATGTCAGTGAGCAGAGTTCATGGCACTGGTGACACTGGTGGCACTGATGATGCTGGTGACACTGTGCTGTCCCCCTGTCCCCAGGCAGCCTGTCCAGCAGCCCCGAGGTCATGTCCGCCAAGGAGGGCTGGTGACAGTAGTGACACTAATGACACTGGTGACACTGTGATGTCCCCCTGGTGACACTGTCCCCATGTCCCCCTGTCCCCAGGCAGCCTGTCGAGCAGCCCCGAGGACATGTCGGCCGAGGAGGGCCGCGAGACGTCCTCGGGCATCGAGGTGGAGGCGTCCGACCTGAGCCTGAGCCTGACGGGCGACGACGCCGGGGCCGCGCGGGGCCGCGCCAGCGACAGCGACAGCTCCGGCGACAAGGACAGCGACAGCCTGGACGACACGGGCCACTACTCCATCCCCGAGGAGCCGCGGCAGGACGAGGACGAGGAGGACGAGGAGGAGGAGGAGGAAGAGCCCCGCGCCCGGCGCAGGGGGCCCCGCAAGCGGCCGCCCCACGAGCGCGACTCGTCGGACGAGGAGCAGGCGCTGGAGGACTGGGTGGCCTCGGAGACGTGGGCGCTGCCCCGGCCGCGCTGGAGGGCGATCCCGGCGCTCCGGCAGCGCCAGCTCGGGGGCTGCTCCCGCTTCGTGGCCCAGGCGTGCGGCGCCCGCCTCTTCGTGCAGAAGTTCCGGCTGCAGCACGGCCTGGAGGGCCACACGGGCTGCGTCAACACGCTGCACTTCAACCAGCGCGGCACCCGCCTGGCCAGCGGCAGCGACGACCTCAAGGTGCTGGTGTGGGACTGGCTGCGGCGCCGGCCCGTGCTGCAGTTCGACAGCGGCCACAAGAGCAACGTCTTCCAGGTGCGGGAGGGATGGGAGGGGTGGGGATCAGGGGGGGGGTCACAAGGGGGTGGGCGCGGGATGGGTGCTCAGTGTGGATTTCGTGGTTGAGGTGTTGTTCTGAGATTTGGTGGGGTGAGGAGCCCTCTTTGGGGTGGGAGAGGATCCCAGGAACAGCTCGGCCTGGCCAGGGAGTTACTGGGAAAGGATCTGGGAACAGGACCCTATATCCCATTGATTGAGCCCCCAAATCCCACAGATGTGTCCTGGAATCCACCATCCTGAGGAGCCCTGTTTGGGGTGGGAGTGGATCCCAGGAACAGCTCAGCTTGGCCTGGGAGTTGCTGGGAAAGGATCTGGGAACAGGTCCCCATATCCCATAGATTGAGCCCCCAAATCCCACAGACTGAGCCCCCAAATCCCACAGATGTGTCCTGGAATTCACCATCCTGAATCCCTGTTTGAGGTGGGACAGGATCCCAGGAGCAGCTCAGCCAGGCCAGGGAGTTACTGGGAAAGGATCTGGGAACAGGTCCCCAAATCCCACAGACTGAGCCCCCCAATCCCACAGACTGAGCCCCCCAATCCCACAGACTGAGCCCCCAAATCCCACAGACTGAGCCCCCCAATCCCACAGACTGAGCCCCCCAAATCCCACAGATGTACCCTGGAATCTGCCATCCTGAGGGTCCCTGTTTGAGGTGGGAGAGGATCCCAGGAAAAGCTGGGAAACCTGGGAAAGGGGATGCCTGGGAAAGGTGTCCCTGGAGTGGAGAGAGGTGGGAGCAGTTTAGGTGGGAATTGGCCCCCAAATCCCAGAAATGTGCCCTAAAATCCTGATCCCAGTTTGGGATGATTCTTGGGGGACCTTGTGATGATTCCAAGGAGAGCTCAGGATGATTCCCAAGAGGACTGGGATGATTCCCATGTGGAATGATTCCTGGGAAAGTTTGGGATGAATTCCAGGAGAGTTTGGGATAATGGCTCAGGTGATTGCTGGGAGATTTTTGGGATGATTCCCAGGAGAGTTTGGGATAATTCCTGACAGAATTCCTGGGAGAGCTTGGGGCAATTCCCAGGTGAATTTGGGATAATTCTGGACACTGTTCTCAGGAGAGCTCGGGATAATTGCTGGGAGCATTCCTGGGAGAGCTGGGATGATTCCCAGGGGAGAGCTCAGGAGCATTCCTGGAAGAATTTGGGGCAATTCCAAGGGGAGAGCTCAGGAGCATTCCTGGAAGAATTTGGGATGTTTCCCAGAGGAGAGCTCGGAGATGATTTCTGGGAGATTTTGGGTGGATTCCTGGGAGATTTTGGGATATTTCCCAAGGGAGAGTTAGGGATGATTCCCAAGAGAACTGGGACAATTCCCACAACAACTCCATCGATTCTCTCCATCCCTTTCCCCTCCCGCCCCATTCCTCCTCCACTCCTCTGCCATTCCCTTTTCCCCCCCACCATCTGCCTCTCCCTTTTTCCCCACCTTTTCCCTCTTTTCCTCGTTTCCCAGGCCAAGTTCCTGCCCAACAGTGGGGACTCCACGCTGGCCATGTGTGCCCGGGACGGGCAGGTGCGCGTGGCCGAGCTCTCGGCCACCCAGTGCTGCCGCAGCACCAAGCGCGTGGCACAGCACAAGGGGGCTTCCCACAAGGTGAGAGGGATTTGGGAATGGCAAATCCCGGGATTTGGGATGTTTGGGAATGGGGGAACACGGTGGGAGTGGTGTGGGAGCAGTGGTGGGAGCAGGGGGAGGATTGGGGATGTCCCTACTCAGGTGACACCGGGTGCTGTCACACCTGGTGTGCACGTGGCACAGCACAAGGGGGCTTCCCACAAGGTGAGAGGGGTTGGGAAAGGCAAATCCCAGGATTTGGGATGTTTGGGAATGGGGGACCACGGTGGGAATGGTGTGGGAGCAGTGGGATTGGGGATGTCACCGCTCAGGTGACACCGGGTGTATCACAGCACCAAGCATGTGGCACAGCACAAGGGGGCTTCCCACAAGGTGAGAGAGATCCCAGGAATGGCAAATCCCGGGATTTGGGGTGACTGGGAATGGGGGAGCAGTGTGGGAATGGTGTGGGAGCAGTGGGATTGGGGATGTCACCACTCAGGTGACACCAGGTGCTGTCACAGCACCGAGGCCGGCACAAGGGAGCTTCCCACAAGGTGAGAGGGATCCTGAGAATGGCAAATCCTGGGAATTACAAATCCTGGGAATGGCAAATCAAACATTTCCAGCCTTGGATGTGGATTGTCACCTGTGACGTCACCTGTGACGTCACCTGTGACCTCCTGGTGACGTCACCGCACAGGTGAGGGTGGTGGGCTTGGCCACTCAGCCTCATTAAAATCCAGGAATTTGGGGGATTTTCCCACTTTTTGGGTGCAGTTCAAACCCTTGGCTGTGCTGTGTCCCGATGATGTCACTCCCGATGATGTCACCGTGATGACGTCACCCAGATGACGTCACCCAGATGACGTCACCGCCGTTCCGGGCAGGAATCCCCAAACCTGGCGTTTTTCCAGGTGGATTTTCCTGGTKTTTGRGATTTTTGGGAGCTATCCCAGCTGGTTTTTCCCCCTTTTTTCCCCGATCCCAGCTGGCGCTGGAGCCGGACTCGCCCTGCACGTTCCTGTCTGCGGGGGAGGACGCCGTGGTCTTCACCATCGACCTGCGGCAGGACCGGCCTGCCTCGTGAGTGACTGGGAAATGGGAATTTTGAGGGGAAAAACGGGAATCCTCAGGGAAAAATTGGGAATTCTGAGGAGAAAATTGGGAATTCTGTGGGGAAAAAAGGGGATTTGGGGTGGGAAATTGATCTGAAGCAGAACCGGCCCAGGGACTGGCCCAGCCTCATAAGTGACCAGAAAATTGGGAATTCTGAGGGGAAAATTGGGAATTCTGAAGGGAAAAACGGGAATTCTGTGGAGAAAAATGGGAATTCTGAGGGGAAAAGTGGGACTTCTAGGGGTGAAATGGTAATTCTGTGGGGAAAAAAGTGGATTTGGGGTGGGAGATGGGAAGTCCATCGACCTGTGGCAGGACTGGCCCAGGGACAGGCCCAGCCTCATGAGTGACCGGAAAAATGGGAATTCTGAGGGGAAAGTTGGGAATTCTGAGGGGAAAATTAGGAATTCTGAGGGGAAAATGGGATTTCTGTGGGAAAAAAGGGGGATTTGGGGTAGAAAATGGAGATTCCATTGATGTGAGGCAGGACTGGCCCAGAGTCTGGCCCAGCCTTGTGAGTGACTGGAAAAACGGGAATTTTGAGGGGGAAATTGGCAATTCTGAGGGGAAATTTGGGAATTCTGAGGGGAAGGTTGGGAATTCTGAGAATGAAATGGTAATTCTGTGGAGAAAAAAGGGAATTTGGGGTGGGATATGGAGATTCTGTTGATGTGAGGCAGGACTGGCTCAGTGACAGGCCCAGCCTCATGAGTGACTGGAAAAYTGGGAATTCTGAGGGGAAAACTGGGAATTCTGAGGGGAAAACTGGGAATTCTGAGGGGAAAACTGGGAATTCTGGGTGGGAAGTGGGGAATTCTGAGGGGAAAATGGGATTTCAGTGGAGAAAAAAGGGGATTTGGGGTGGGAAATGGATCTGAAGCAGAACTGGCCCAGGGACAGGCCCAGCCTCATGAATGACTGGAAAAACGGGAATTCTGAGGGGAGAAAYGGAAATTCTGAGGGGAAATTTGGAAATTCTGAGGATAAAATGGGAATTCTGTGGAGAAAAAATGGAATTTGGGGTGGGAAATTGAGGTTCTGTTGATGTGAAGCAGAACTGACCCAGGGACAGGCCCAGCCTCGTGAGTGACCAGAAAATTGGGAATTCTGAGGGGAAAATTGGGAATTCTGAGGGGAAAATTGGGAATTCTGAGGGGAAAGTTGGGCATTCTGAGGGGAAAAGTGGGAATTCTGAGGGGAAAATGGGATTTCAGTGGGAAAAAAAGGGGATTTGGGGTGGGAAATGGGGATTCCATTGATGTGAAGCAGGACTGGGAAATGGGTTGGGTGTTTTTTGAAAAACAAGAGATTTTTGCAGGAAAATTCGGGTTGTTTTGAGGAAAAACAAATATTTTTTTTGGGAAAAAATGGAATTCTGTTGGAAAATTGATTTTTTGGGGGGAAGGGGAAAACTGTTGTAATTTTTTTTTTAACCAGAGTAATTTTGGGAGAAAACATTTTTTTTTTTTTGGAAGACAGCAGGTTGTTTTTTTGGGAAAAAACACTATATTTTTAAGAAAACCAGAAAATTTTAGTCAAAAATAGATTATTTTTAGAGGGAAGACTGGGAATTTTTGTGGAAAAAGCAGGATTTTTTCGGGGAAGAGCATTTTTTCTGTCTGCCTGTGTTTTTCCAAGCCTCTGGGCTGTCATTCCGGAGGCTGATCCAGCCCAAATCCCAGGGTTTCATAACCAGGACGAGCCCTTTAATCCCTGATCCCTCCGGAATCCGGGGCTGGAGCCGAGCCCAGCCCCCTCCCTGGGCTGGATCCCTCTGGAATTCTCACCCTGGCAGAGCCAAACCCAAATTTCCCCTCCTGGAATGCCCCAAATCCCTTCAAATCCCAGCTGTTTCCAGCAGAAATGGGGATTTTTGGGGGAAAATGGGGATTTTTGGGAAAAATGGGGGTTCTTTGGGAAGAATGGGGTTTTTTTGGGGAGGAAATTGGGATTTTGGGGGAAAATTGGGATCTTGAGGGGAATAATAGGGATTTTGGAGGGAATAATAGGGATTTTGGAGGGAATGGTGGACAGGAAAACGAGGATTCTGTTGGGAAAATGTGGATTTTTTATTATTTTTTTAATGGGATTTTAGTGGGGTGAAACAGGTGGTATTTGGGGAATAACAGGTGGAGTCTGGGGGAAAATCAGAGGATTTTTTTTTGTAAATCACATTTTCCTTTGTGAATTCCCAACCCCTTCCGTGTCCTTTGGGCTGGATCCCTTTGGAATTCTCACCCTGCTGCAATTTCTCTCCTGGAATGGCCCCAAATCCCCTCAAATCCCAGCTGTTTTTAGGGCAAAGCTCCCCCAAAAATCACATTTTCCCACYCCAAACGTTGTGGATTTTTCCCCCCAGGGAAATATTCCCCACCCTCACTGCCCAAATCCCAATTCCTTGGGATTCYCTCCCCTGGGAATCCCCACTCCTGCTTTGGGTTGGATTTGGGGCTGATCCCAGGGGTTTTTCCCAGGAAATTGGTGGTGACGAAGGAGAAGGAGAAGAAGGTCGGGCTCTACACCATCTTTGTCAACCCTGCCAACACCTCCCAGTTCGCTGTGGGCGGCCGCGACCAGTTCGTGAGGTGGGGCCAAACTGGGAGCACTGGGAGAGCCCGAATCCTGGGATTCCCCATCCCAAATCCAGCATTTCCCCATCCCAAATCCAATATTTCCCCTGCCCAGATCTGTGACTTCCCAAATACACCCTTTCCCTTTCTGAATCCACCTCGTTCCCTTCCCAAATCAAGGGCTGGGACCAGTTTGAGGCCAAACTGGGAGCACTGGGAGAGCCCAGATCCTGGGATTCCCCATCCCAAATCCTGGCACAAAACCCCAGAGAATTTCAGGCTGGGATTTGGGGGATGAAAAGGCCTCCCTGCAGTGCCTCCAATCCCTTTTYCCCCCCCTGATCCCTGCAGGATTTATGATCAGAGGAAAATCGATGAGAACGAGAACAACGGGGTCCTGAAGAAGTTCTGCCCCCACCACCTGGTACTGGGGATACTGGGAGCACTGGGAGGGGACTGGGAGCACTGGGATYACCCCGGAGCCATCCCATGGGAAGAGGCCACTCCTTTTCCTGGGAAACTCTTCAGGAAGAGGCAGAAAAAACCCAGAAAATTCGTTTTTTTCCCCCTCAGTCCCAATTTTCTGCCTCTCTGAATCCTTTTCTGGGAGTTGAACACTCAGAATTCCCAGGAAAAGGGGCTGGATCTGAGCTTTTCCCCCTCTTTTCCAGGTGAACAGCGAGTCCAAAGCCAACATCACCTGCCTGGTCTACAGCCATGACGGCTCAGGTGAGTCCAGGTGGGAATCTGGGGGGTCCTGGGGGGTCCCACTCCCTCAAACCCCCTCATTTACCACCAGAAAAATCAGCTTTTCCCAAAAAATACCTGTTTTCCCCCAAAAAAAACCCTGTTGAGCTCCAGACCCTCCTGTTTTACCCCATTCCTGCTGGGTTTTCCTATTTTGCCCTTGTTTTTTTCCCAAATTTTCCTCCTTTTCTCCAGCTTTCCTCACTGTTTTTCCTGATTCCCCCCCATTTTTTCTCATTTTCCTGTTTTTTCCCAATTTCCTGATATTTTTCCCATTTTCCTCCCATTTTTCCCCATTTTCACCCTTGTATTCCCCCATTTTTCCCTTTT
>CADDXX010001516.1:0-27380 GCA_902810485.1 Alauda arvensis
TCCCTCCTCCTGTCCCTCCTCCCGTCCTTCCTCGCTCGACCCAGCTTTAGCCAGAGCAGCCGCTGCTTCCTGCTGTATTTAAACCGCTTCAGCGCAGGCTCCGTGTCCGGGATGGGAAATGACTGTGGAACTTGTAAATGCTTTTACACCAGAATGTATACCACTGAAGTCTCATTTCTACACTTTATTTTTATATATTGAAAGCCTGTTAAATGTAAAGGAGAACTGGTAATAAAATATCTCACAGGATAAAGGACTTGTCTGAGAGAAGGGTTTGCATGGGGGGGTGAGAAGGAAAGGGTGAGGGAAGGATGGAGGGAGGGAGGAAGGAAGGAAGGAAGTGGGGGAAGATGAAGGCAGGGATGGAAAGATGCAGGGATGGAAAGATGCAGGGAGTGGCTGTGGCTGCCCCATCCCTGGAAATGTCCAAGGCCAGCTTAGACAAGGCTTGGACATTTCCCAGGAGCAACCTGGGATAGTGGGAGGTGAGAGGGTGGAATAAGATGATCTTCAAGGTCCCTTCCAACACAGCACAAACCAGTCTGGGATTCTAGCAAAAAACCACCCACCGTTTTTTTGAGGACAACAGATCTGAGGTCTGTTCACAGCACAGACATGTGGGTGCATGACAGCACAAAAAATGTGTTTCAGGGTAACTGTCCTCACTCAGCAGCCTGGCCACAGCCCCCAGCCCCTGGGCTCACTTACCAGGAGGACTCAGCTCTGTGCAGACAAACAGCTCTGCAGCACTGGGAGGTGTGGGGGGATCCCCAGAGCTCTGCCTGCCTCACCCCTGCACCTCCCCAGGCAAGGCTGAGCAGCTCCCAGTGCAGCAAATCCCCTAAACAGGACAGAGGGAGGATGAGGCACTGTCTGCTTGGGACTAGAGATACCAGAATATTCAGCAAAGCCTGGGCTTAGCTCCATCAAAGTTAGTGCTGCCTCTTGAGCCCCAGAAATCACAGAATCCTACAATATCCTGGGCTGGAARGGACCCCCAAGGATCACCCAGTCCAACTCCTGCCCTGCACAGACACCCCAGCAATCCCACCCTGGGCATCCCTGGCAGTGCTGTCCAAACACTCCTGGAGCTCTGRCAGCCTTGAGGCCAGSACCATTCCCTGGGCAGTGCCCAGCACCCTCCCTGGCTTCTCCTGCATCCCCCAAACCCAGTGGTCATTRTTATTTACAGAGGTTAATCAGACCAGGCTCCTCTTCCTGGAAAATGTCTTGTTCAGCATCACCATCTTGTTCTCTGGGACAACACATCAAACCACCACCACCACCAAACAAAATCTTTTTTTTTTTTAGCTTTATTTTTTTCCCTGTGAAAATGCAGGTCAAAAACATTAACTTCAAGAAATCACAGTTTTATAAAGTGTCATTTGTTCCATACAAGCTCCCCCTTCCAGCACCTTCCCCCACTGCCCATCACAGAGATCCTCAGCTCCACCTCACCAACAGGGATTTTTCCAGACTTCCGGAAGGAGCTGCACGACAGGAGCCATCTGTGTTTATCACTCCTACTTGTCCTCCCCACCCTGAGCTGGGGTTCTGTCCTAAACACTCGTTATGAAACCTGACAGTTCCAGCCAAATCTGAACGAGGATAATGCAAATCTTCCCCGACTTTCTGCTGTCAGTGCTGCCTTCATCTGGAAGCCGGCTTGTTTGTGCCTGTCACAGCAAAGTGACAAGCCAAGGGAAGAGGAAACTGTCCTGGCAGCAGGAGAGAGCCAGGGAGAGCTCGGGCTGGCTGGCAGCACAGCCTGGAGATTGTCCCAGAGAACCCAGGCTCAGGGACTGCCAAGGCACCTGTGGTTTGTGGAGCTGCCAAGGCACCTGTGCCCAGGCAGGGACTGTGACACCACATCCCACCCTGAGAGCAGTGACACGGCCAAGCTTTGTGGGCTGGGAACCTGCAGCCTCACTTGGGCACTTGTGGTGGCAACAACACAGGACTGAAGGCTTTGGACAAAACAAAGAGGGTGAATCCTGGCTAATGCTGCTGTGAGGGTAAAACATGGACATCTCCATGGGCCAGGAGAACATGGACATTTCTATGGGCCAAGGAACATGGACAGCTCCATGGACCAGGAGAACATGGACATCTCCTATGCCCGGGGAACACAGACATCTCCATGGACCAAGGAACATGGACATCTCCATGGATCAGGAGAACATGGACATTTCCATGGGCCTGAGAAACACAGACATTTCCATGGGCCTGGGGAACATGGACATTTCCATGGACCAGGGGAACACAGACAGCTCCATGAGCCCTGCAAGGACATCCCAGGCTCAGGAGGGTTCCCTGCCCTCGTGCAGGAGGCCTGAGTTCAGGTTAATGCTGCAGATGCAGAGCCCAGGAGTCCTGCAGACAGCCCTGCTGCTCCCTCCCTGCTGCTCCAGGGCTCAATCCTAATGCCTGGGCATGGAAGTGGATACAAGGACATGGGAGCATCCCCCAGGCCACAGAGGCACCAGGGGCAGCCTTTGGGATGGAACCCACAATGCTTTGGGATTGACACATCACCACAGACTCACAGAAACAACCAACAGTTTTCCTCCTGCCCCTTCAGAGGCAGCTCAGGAAAGGAGCCAGGCATGCACTGAACCTGTGCTTGGAAGCTCCTGGGACCCCTGGAAGAGGCACTTTGATTCCTCCTGCTCCAGAGCTTAAACTCTTAGTAGTTTATAGCATCTGAAAAAAAGAATCAAGCTAACCTCCCCCTTTCCCCACTCCCTCCTGGAAGACTTGTGCATAATGTGTTAATTATTTACTAAAAAGACTCTGTGAATATAATTAGGTGCCTATTTTGGACAATGTATTAAGTGCTTTAGAACAAAAAGTGCTATAAAAACTATACTCAGAGTGGTGACAGGCTTCATTTTTCTTTGTGAGTTCCACTTTTTTATTACATCACAACTTGAGTTTTCTGATCAGGGATGTCACTGTCTGGTGGAGCAAAACCAGCCCATGTTCTGGGAGACCAAAGGGAAAGAGCATCCATTGTTTAAGGAGTGCTACTCCTCAAAAAGGGAGGATTTTTTTAATTCATTTTCTAAATGAACTTCCCTTGGGAAGACTCCAGCATTGCTGCCCTGTTGTGTCTCCCACACCAGCACGGACCTGGCAGAGCCCACCTTGGATTTTGGGAGCTGTTTCTCTGCCCAGGCTGGATGCAGAGCCCCTGCTCAGAGGCAGCCACAGAGCTCGGGGAGAGCCACAGCCACAGGGAGGGACTGTGATTTCCAGGTGTGCCAGGCCTTGGAGCAGCCCTGAGCAAACACCCTTGGAGCTCACACCTCCCTCGGGATCTGTTCTGCCATGGAGAAGGGAGAACAACACCCACCCACCTCAACTTGACCTGGGAGGTTTCAGTATGTTCAAAATATTCACAAATCAGTAAAAAAACAAACCTGTTCAAAGCTTAAGGCATTCCAGGCCCAGCTGCCCATCCCACTCAGTGAACCCAGTCTGAAGGGAAGGGAGGAGTGGGAAGCCTTGTGAGGCCAGGCTGAGCTCACAGAACTGGGGCACTGGGCTGGCTTGGGAGCTGGGAAGGAGATTTTTATAAACTGCAATAAAATTCAGCCCTGTCACAGCTGACAGAGCTGATGTCCCTTACTCCTCCAAGGATGGGACAGTGCACCTGAAGTCCCACATCAGAGGTGGGAACAGGATGGAGGAACAACCCCTCCACCCTCCCACCAAGGAATTCCGTACCCTCCTCCTGCCCTGCCTGCCAGGGACACCAGAGAGAGCACCAGCTCCTCTGAGACCTGCAGGTGGGAGCTGCAAGCAAAGCTCTTTCTGGGAACACAGTTCTTTTCTGATTCAAGAAGGAAGCGACTGCGGGGAAGGGTGGGAGGTGAAACCAAGAACCAGCCAGTGACTGCTGTCAATTCTCCCCATACAAAAGGCTTGAGCTGGAGATGATGCTCCCCAGAGCCTACAGAAATGTCTTTTCCTCCAGCTGGAAGGAAGTCAGCCAGCTCCCCTTGGCACAACCCAGCCCAGCTGCACTGAGGGCACCCAACCTCCTCCTCTGAGCGAGCCCAGGAAGGACCGACCTCACCTCGGAGCAAGAGCAAGAGTCCTCACCCAGCCCCCTGCTCTCCTGAAAAGCACAACCTCCTTCCTCTGAAAAGCGAGGAGCTTCCACCTACCATTCTCAAGCTCTAACACACCCAAAACAAGCAATTCCCAGTGTTCTGGGGAATGTCCAAGCTCAGGCCACGGCTCGGAAGTGGATCAGAGCAGCCAACAGAAGTGAGGCCTGAGGGCAGCGAGCTGTGATCCTGCTGCAGCACAAACACCAGCCACTGCACTGGGTGCTCCACGGCAGGGGAGGTCAGAAGCTTTTGCAATTCCTTCTTTGCACGAGGTGCAAACCTCCAGAGCAGGCAGGGCCTCAGGGCCTGTTCTCCAGCTGGCCGTGCTTGACGCGCCAGGCCCAGCTGACGCTGCAGTCGGGGGCCAGCGTGCACTGCAGCTCGATGCCAGAGTCAGGCACCTCCATGTCATAGTGCACAGGCTGCCCCTCCTTGGTCACCAGGCTGAAGGCAGGCACGGGGATCTGGGGAGCACAAGACACAGAGCTCAGTGGCACTCGCAGTCTCCTCCATCACACCCCGCTGCCCACGACAAGAACAGCTCCCAGCGAGGGGTTCGTGCTTGGCAGGAACATCCTGAACTCCTCTCGTGAGAAAACACCTCAGAACTGGACTGGCCAGTGCCCACCCTGCTGCCAAAGTGCCTCCCTGAGCTCTGGGCCATGGCTGGGGAGTCCTGAGCTGCCCATGTTCGGGCACCTGAGCTCCTCTCCAGGTATTTTGCTTTGTGATGCCCACAAGAACAGATTGGAGAGAYAACCAGCACCACTGGAACATTTTCTAGGCTGGTGCAGCATCTTTTAAGAGACAATCCCATTTTACACTCAGATGAGTCACAGTCCCACAGGCACTCCAGAGTTTCTTTCAGGAACAGCCAAAGCAGCCCACAGTGAGGTTCACAGGAGTGTGCCAACATCTCCAACAGAACAAGTTGGAAGCACCCCAGCCAAACACAGCTCATTTCCCTGAGCTGATGCTACTGCTTATGGTGAAAAAGCTATATAATGATTCTATAGGGAGAGGGGAAGAGTTTATAATTGAGGAGAAGGATTTTTTAAGCTGCAGCACAGGTGCTTTCTAAGATATAGATCCTGTCCTCTGACAACTGGCACTGGTTTACAGTTCAGGTTTGGTACCAGGTTTAGGCTYGGTATTAGGGAAAATTTCTTCACTGCAAGAGTGGACAAGCATTGGAACAGGGACAGCAGTGGAATCACCATCCCTGAAAAGGTTCAAAAATGAGTAGATGTGGCACAGGGAAATATGGTTTAGTGGGCCTGGTGGGATTTGGTCAAAGGTTGGACTTGATGATCTTGGAGGTCTTTTCCAACCTTAATGGTTCTGTGATTCAGAAAACATCCTCTGGTACCACACTCACAACAGCAGCACTGAAGTTCTGCTTCTAAAGGTGTCCTAAGGATCCCTGAACCCCTCCTGGGTCTCTCTGGCATTCAGGGCTTATGAGGCTGCAGTAGGGAAGAAATCATTCCTCCAATGATGCACTGAACTCTCACCTGGCTGCTTATCCCCGTGGCAATGTCTCCCACCTTCGTCCTGTGGAAATCCCTGATGTGCAAATTTTCTCCACTTAGCAACTGGATCTGGATTTTCACTCCTGGAATGCACAAGAGACTCTTTAAMTTCTGCTGAGCCACAAGGACCTCACAGTCCACAGCAAAACCGACTAACAGGGCACACACAGGGGGTAAAACTCCTTTTTGTCATTAAGGATTTAATTCATGTAGGTTTTTTGCTGAGCATGGAGCTTGCTGCAGACAGCAATGACTCACAGAGCAGAGCTGCATTTAGCAAGAAAGCAGCTGAAGTGATATATTAATTTGCACAATATGCCCTCAAAATTCTGGGTAGATGTTTGTGGTTATAAAACATTCCTTGCACATGGGAGCTGCATGAGGCAGGGCACACAGGCTCTGTGTGCTCAGAAACTTCCCTGGCTTTTACTGTGCASACCCAGTGCCTTCCACCCATCTGGGACTGGGGCAGACTGGGCCTCCTCACAGCCCATCTTTAGGGCTGCTGGCACAGCACTGAAGGACAGAAGGAGCTCAGAGACTCCATCTGCAGCCTGTCTAGAGAGTCAGGCAGTGCCTGCTGGCCATGGATGGCAGGGTGGAATTGCAGACCCACCGTTGAAGTAGCTGGGGGTGTCCGTGTGCCGGCTGCGGCTCAGCAGGTTGTTCCAGCTGCAGCTCTGCCCCTCTGCCTGGCTGTTCCACGAATGGATCCCAGAGCTCATGGTGTCCCTCAGGCTCTGAGAAGCCTTCATGGAGTTCTGCAGGAGCAAGCACAAGTTTGTCTAAGGCTCTGAAAGARAACGAGCTGGCAGGAGATGAGCATTAAAGTAAGGGTAGGAGGGAAAAGGCAGAAATSCAGAGGGATTTAAGGCTGGGCCTTAGTCAACATTTATTAGTCAGCATTTATGGGCCATCTGGAAAAGGGAATGGATAGCAGTGCAACAGTGTGCAGACATTATCAGATATTCCCAATAGTTAAATCAGTAATGAGCTGAGAAGCTGGATGAGAAAAGAGGGGTTGTACTGCCTGGCAGGAGAATTCAGCATCAGTTCAAATATTTGTCACTTACTGACATTAGAAACACACAGCAAAAACAATTAACTGTGCAAACCAACCACAGACCCCTGTGCTGCTGCACTGCTGGGAAGGGTCTGTTTGTCCCAGTCCATCTGACAGCAGCACAGTGGTCTGAACCAGTCACAAGTCAAGTTAAAGGCATGGGGTAGGTGTTAGAGGGAAAAGCCAAGCAGAGTCAGATCCCACACTGCACACTGTGTGTGTCAGCAGCTGAACTGCACACAACTCCCTCAGTTCTCCTCAAAAAGCACTGGAAGACTGAGAAGAGAGACAAAAATAGGACACTAAGCTGCTCCAAATCAGAACTGACTCCTGCAGATGCACAAATTTGGGACTCAATGTCTTTGAAAACTGTGATTGAAGGGCTTTGTCCTTCCCTGGTCCAACAAGGTTTATTCAATGTTCCTCACTGCTGTTCCCTACCTTAGGAACACAGAGAGAGCAAAGCAATCTAATTGAAACTGGTACTTAAATAACTAGGACTATGCATTCATCAGTATCAATGGGTTAAAATAAGTTCATGGAGCATAGATCCATAGCCTGGGAATGAATATCCAAGATTTGGGTCTCTGTTTTCCTGCCCTGCTCTCCTGGTCTGTCCCTAAACTTCCCACTGGTGGCATGGCCAGAAAGGACCTTGCACAGCTGCTTGGTGCAGCTCCTGCTTCCACCACTGCTTCCCCAGCTCCCTTCTCCTGCACACACAGCATGAGGCTGCTGACATTTTCTGTATCCACACACTTGAAGCTTCTGCTGAGGATCCAGCACAGGAGAGCCTCTGGAGGAAAGGATCCATGCTGGACAGGGAACCAAAGCACAGCTACAACCCTCAACACCCACTGGGAATGAGCAAAGCTTTCTTCCCAAGGTGCTCCCCAGCAAATTTGGTGTCAGAAAGCAGCAGCAAAGGTGAGAAATTCCAGATTTCTGGTGGTCACAACTCCCAGTTTTCCTGAGGGGGCCACCCCCCATCCATCCCCACTCACCTTCTCACTGGCATCTGACACAAAGGGGCTGTCAATGCTGAGGCATGAAAGCATTTGTTCYTGTTCCTCCAGAGAGTAAGGCTGGGAAAGGCTGTTCAGAAACAGTTCTGCAGCAAAAGGAAGAGAAGGGAGACATTTCCAGTGTTTCCTTCCATGCCTCCCTGCTCTAATCACTGCTCTGCAATTAATACCCAAAGCTTCTCCAGCAATATTTAATGAACACTCATTTTGGTGCCAGCMAAACCCAACACACAGCTCTGCCATGCCACTGTGACACAGGGAAACTGAGCCAGGAGGAGATGGATTGTGCAACAACATGCAAAACAGCACCCCAAATTCACCAGTCCTTGCCCATTATRTCTCCTGTGAGATGTCACTCTAGATCCATCCACATTATCAGGGARAGCTCAAACTCATGTACTCAGCTCTCACAATTATCTGGAGGTTTGTGCTGCCTTATCTGGATACAAGTACTTACAAATACTGCAAATACTCCTGATAATATCCAGATATCCCATACAGAACCAGCCCTTAGAATGCTGCTGAGACCCAAAGCCATTTGAGAAAGAAGCTGMCCATCAGCAACCCCTGAAATTCCTCATTCCTCAGTTTCCTGACACATTTACCATTCAAACCACTTTCTGCCTAACTGGAAGCTTTCAATTCACTCAAAAACACTAGAAAATATGGGAGAAAAAAAAAAGTGAAGTGTAGAGTTATACTGGGGCAATGGAACTGGACAAATCACTGAATTTACTGCTGGTTTTCAAACTCTGGATTGCTGTTGTAAYCAAATTCCTTGGCTGATGGCTTCAGGTTTTCCAATGCCCGGAACAAAACAGTTGCAGGCTGATTTTAACTGCACTGCTTTGCTTGACATCTGCCACTCCTTTATTTGTATCCTGACTTACCTCAATTTAAAAAAGAAAAAAAAAAGATGTTTGAATCTAAAATTCCAGATGAAGTTGGAATTCTGACACTGTTTACACAGTGCAAACAAGCACAAGGCTGTTCTMAGAGGTTCCTACACCTCTCTCAGAAGGTTCCCCCCTGTTCAGGGGGAAGGAAATTCTCTTCACTCTCTTTATGACACATTTAATTGGTTAAGAGTTATTAGTTTTAGTAGTTTGAAGGAAGGTTGAGCAATTTGTGTAACAAGAAAGGAACTGTGAGCAAAATGACATCCAAGCTGAAACCCCAAAAATAACTGTCAACAAGCCAAGAGAAAACAGCTGTATTTTTGTATTTTTATCCTGCTTTCAAGCAAAAAAAAAAAAATATTTGAATTCCTCCCCCAGCCCAGTGCTCACCAATTTCCAGCTGCTGAAGTTCTTGCTCTGAAATGGTTGTGGCTCTTTCCACGTGGCTGCAGCTCTTCAGGGGCAGAGGAGTAGAGGAGAGAGGTGGGGGATCACAGGTCTCAGGTAACTCCTTGTCCTCGTTCCAGGGGGTTCCCTCAACCTCCTCTGTTTGCTCCTGAGATGGAGGTGGTGGGACTGGGCTGCCACAGGAAACTTTCACTGATAGTTTTGGGTCAGAACAGGTCTCAGAAATTGGGCTCAGGGATGTCTGTGCACTGTTYTCTTTATTCAAAGATAAATGCCTGGGCTCTCTGTATTCACCTTTCCAGGGGCTTTTCACACCTCCCACTACAAAAAACAAAAAGGAYACAAACATTATCAAATAAAGCAATAAAAGAGGTAAAAGCTTTCCTTTGCTGTAAGAATTTTTGCAGTGTATTTGCTGTAAAATGCCCAGCTTCTTCAAAAGATAAAACCAGATCACCTCCASAAATTCTTGCTGTMTTACAGAACCCCTCAGCAGGATTARGATGAAATGGATTTGGGATGGTGTCAGGGGCAAGCCTGAGCCATGAGTTCCAGCTGAGGGTGCAATAAACTCTGCTTGCTGCACACCAGGCTCTCCAGCTGCAGCTGATGCTCCAGCTGCCAGGCACAGCACCTGAACAAAGCCACAGAGAGCTCACCTCCTTCAGCAGAGGAGGAAGAAGAGCATGTGACAGCACACAGGAAATCATCATTTATTTGGGTGACAAACACTCAGCTGCAGGCAAAAGCCATCAACCCAAACTATGCCTCAATACAGTGAAAATGATATACTGGACAATAAAACTGACTGGTGCTTCCCAAAGGAACAGCACCAGCARCTCTCCCAGGGGGAACCCCAAGGCTCAGCTSCAKCAGTTMCATCAGGACATTGGTACCTTCCTCGAGTGCCACACTGGTCTTAGTTCTGAGCTCTGATGCAGAGGCCCTGTGCACAGGCTCCTTCTCCAGCCCCAGCCTGATAACCTCAGCAGTGAGAGGGTTGCAGGAAGGTGGAATTTCCCTCAGAGGAGGAGGCTCTTTAGCGATCTGTGTAACAAACAGGAAGTGAAAGAGGTTACACCAGAGAGGCTTCATTTGATTTCAGGAAGGTTCTTCCCACCCCGACAGCGTTTCCAACCGAAATGAAAGCATCAAGTGAGACCTGAACAGCAATTTTACTACAGCTGAATGGCTCARCAGTCACACACCCAAGTCATGAGCAGGCCAGGGAAGCACAGCCCAAAGCAGAGCAGGCACAGGGAATGCTCAGCTCCTGTCAGATGCCCAGCTGGCTCCCAGCCATCCACCCCGAGGCCAGTGGGTCCTGGCCAGCAATAACAAGCTCTGGCTGCTCACCTGCCTGGCCCTGCAGAGAGCCTGGCTCACTCACCTTCAGGCACAGAGGGTGGTTGTAGTACTGGGTCCAGGGGTGGCAGCCATTGAGCATGTGCAGCATCATACAGCAGCTGCTCCACACGTCCACCTTGGAGTCACAGCGCTTCCCCATCACCACCTCGGGGGCCATGTGGGTCTCTGTGCCAGGCACGTAGTTCCCTAAAACATCCAGGACAAAACTCACTGCCTGCAGGCAAGAGAACTGCTCCAGTGCCACTGGCAGAATTCCTGAGGCAGGATCCCTCTCTTTTCAGCTGAACGAAGAGAGATGTGAGCTTCACAGAATCCCAGAATGGTTTGGGTTGGAAGGGACCTTAAAGCTCACCCAGTGCCTCCCCCTGCCATGGGCAGGGACACCTCCCACCGTCCCAGTTGGCTCCAACCTGGCCTTGGACACTTGCAGGGATCCAGGGGCAGCCACAGCTGCTCTGGGCACCCTGTGCCAGGGCCTCCCCACCCTGCCAGGGAAAAACTTCTTCCCAATATCCCATCTATCCCTGCCCTCTGGCAGTGGGAACCCATTCCCCCTTGCCCTGTCCTTCCAGCCCCTCTCCAGCTCTCCTGGAGCCCCTTTAGGCACTGGAAGGAACTCTGAGGTCTCCTCTGAGCCTCCTCTTCTCCAGGTTGAACAATCTGAGCTCTCCCATAGTGGAAGGGCTCCACCTTAACCCAAAAAGCAGCATTGTGTGTYCTTAAAAGCTGTTCCCTCTCAGACCCATCCCTTATACACAGAATAGGGATTAAACTTCCCTTTCAAGCAAATCTGGGAGGCAAAACAAGAGCTTGATTTTTGAAAACGTACCCTTCTCTTTCAACAGCTGCATGAAGAAGCACAGTTAAGTTTAATTGTCAAAACAAAAGTAATTTTGCTTTAGTGGAGGTCAGGACTCTTCCCCACTATTTAGTGATGTTACACAACAAATCAGAGGAGGATTTTAAAGTTCCAGTGTGGTTTCTTGCAGGGACAAACCACTGAATGCAGCATGCTGACATAATCTTACAAAAMCCCTTCTAGCCTGGGAGATAAGGACCATCACCTCCCAAATTTTGGGTCATTTTGGCTGTCAGTGGATACCTGACAGTAAGACCAATAAACGAGACACCCTGAGCAATGCTCAGCCTGGAAAACACACTTGCTTGCAAATCAGCCCCATGTAAATGTTCAGGAGAAAGAATGAGTCAGAAGGGCAGTTCTTCAGAACAGAGCTCACCTGTGACCAAGCACTTTCCCAGGCCATCAGGGTGCAGGTGAGCAGAGTGGCCAAAGTCACACAGCAGGGCCCTGCTCCCATCGTCTGACAGCAGCACGTTCTCCGCTGCCAACAGAAGGGGTCCATTAGTCTCCTYTGCATCAGGGGATGGGAAAAACAGGCAAAAGCACAGAGAACTACAAGGTTTTAAGCCCAAAGGATTTATTTATCCTGCCACTGGCTTAAGCAAGTACAGAGCTGTAATTATCTCTTATCAATTACCAATTATCTGCCCTGGAGATTCTTGTAGCCCAGTGAAGCAGCAAGAAGGCTGGCAGAGCCACAGGGTGACAAGAAGAGGTGACAAATATGATATTCCCAGCAGTCTAGAACCAAGGGAAACTCTAATTTCAAACGTGGATCTGAAAAGCTAGTAAGAACATCCCATAACTTTGGTAAGTAATCCCTTAATTTTATTTCCAAGCAGCTTGCCTCTTCTAAGAAAAGGGAAGAACAAGGTACTTCAAACACCTTCCTACCTTTGACATCTCCATGGAGAATGTTTTGRGCATGAAGATACTCCAGACCCTCTAACACCTGGCCCAGGTAGCTGAGGGCTCTGTCCTCTGGCAGGCACCCACTCTGTTTAATGAGCTGCCCTAATGAACCACCTAGAAAGGAATCCAGGGAGTCCCTGTTAGCTTATCTTTCAATTATCATTAGCATTCCTGATTGTTTTCATTAAAAAAATGAGATTTTCCAGGTCTGACAGCACTTATCTTCCACACATGGCTCTGTTCCTTTTGTTTATTCCCAGAGCTTTTGCTGCCCACAAAACCAGGCCTTGTTCATACGGTTTTTTGCTTAGTGTCAGCAACTGCTCTGTGATCAGAACAGGCATTTCTAGGTGTTCCTGACCACCAGCTCATCCTTCCCAGCCTTTTTCCATGGTTCTGGCCAGAGGAAGAGCACCAGGCAATGGGATCACCTAGGTTTGCTCAGACAGTAATTATCCCCTTTTCCAGGGCAATGTGCTCCACTTGTGTCCTGCAAATCAACAGGAAGCACAAACCAGCCCCAGCCCTGTTTTACTGTGAAAAAGAGACACCTGGAACTGCAGTGAGGCAGGAATTCCTCCCCCCCAGCAAGCCCACTGCAGGGATTACACACACCCATCCCAACCCCCTTGGGAATTCACACCAGGAATATTCTGGATGCACTGAGGAACCAACAGATTCATACTGGGGCAGGGGGAAGAGGAGCTCAGTGTGCCCTGCACAGTGCCAGTGGTGCTTCCACGGTGCTGTCCCCTGCTCACCCTCCATCAGCTTCATGAAGATGGTGACCCAGGGGCCCTCCTTGACAGCCCCATAGAGGGGCACCACGCTGGGGCTGCTGACGGCCGCGCACGTCGTCAGCTCCTCGGCACGGAAGTGTTCCACCTGCACCTGCAGAAACAGAGCCACTGAGCACGTCCTGGGGGGCATCCTTACAGCTGCCCCTCTCTGCTGGATGTGTGACAGCAGAGCCACAAGAGGGGTTCATTGGGATTGATTGTCTCAGAGGTGTTTTCCAGAGTTCATTCTGTGACCTTCCCTAATGGAACACAGGGAGTGGGAGCACCTGGGATGAGAAACCCTCWATGTCCAAGGGAACTGAAGATTCATCACAAGAAATGCCAGCTTGCAATAAATCCCAATTACAGCTGAGGACAGGTACCCTGCAGGAGGAAGGTACTTTCTGTCTCAGCAAAAAGAAAATTTTGACAGCTGAACATTCTGCTCTTATGAAAGAGAGAGGAAAAAAAACCAGGGGATGGTGCAAAACTTGGCAAAAATTCAACTCCTCCAAAGCAGGAGGGAATACAAAATATGCCCACAAGCAGTGATCTGCATGATCACCTTGTTAGGTGGTGCTCATCCTGCAAATGGTTAAAGAAAAACTTTATTCACTAAGTTCAGCCAAACTAAATAAAACAAGAATTTGCTGAAGTCCAGAAGGAAAGCATGAGTCATGAAGATTCTGGTGGGAAAAAGATGCATCATATTTCTTCTCTGTCAGCAATCCAGCTATAGATGGTTTTCTTTCATCTCAACAATTTGGAGAGCAGGTGCTTCCAACAACAAGTCTGGTGAAAGAAGGTGAGGGAGTGCCCTCCTGTCACAGGGAGGCAGCAGGAACTGCAGACAGCTCCTCATGGAAAGTTAAATAGAGCACAGAGGAGTGTCCAATTTGCATGTTAGAACTCTCTGCTTTCAGAGTGTGATCTGACAAGATGCATTTCTGATATAAAGAAGCATCATTTATCCTTCAGTAATTAGAGGGGGGAAATGACATTTTGAAAGACTTCAGCTTCTCCTACTTTCATGTTTCCCTTTTCAGCACAACCATCCTCCTTCCTGAAAATACACCCCACAAGGAGCAGCTATTTCCCCTGRGACTGAGGATTTGCCAAATGGATAGTACATTTAAATAGCTACACACTGACAGGAAACAGGCTGGTTGTATCACCACAAGATTTCACACCTGAACTGTGAGGATGCAGAACAGGAATTAATTTTCTAAATGCTTGAGAGAGGTTTGTTYCTATAGCTGACAACTGAATGGTGATGAACTGGTTAAATAAATACACACACTGGCTTGTCTTGCCACTGATATCTTTCCACAGGGAGCACAGCAAGCTGGGCCCAGTGTAAATGGGGGGAAAATGAACATTTTTAATTGAAAAATGCAAGTTACAGTTCTTTTTTGCACATAATATTTTTGTACTCAAGGCAAACACTTCCCACATGCTTGGTGAAGTTTTCTAGTGAAGTAATGTGAGAAACATCAGTTCAGGGGTGATGAAACTATTCAAGAATAAGTTCAAAAAACCACTTTACATTTTCCTCATCTCCTTGCATTATCCTTCTGTCTGCATCCCTGAGGCCCCCATAGCAGCCCACAAATCAATGCCCTGATCCAAGTTATATTCCACACACTTCCTTCACCCTGTGACAATGGAGTACAATAGATCAGAGTGCCAGCTTCTGGAAAAACACACATCCTTTGCTGCACCTGGAACAGCATCACCTCAGAACAATGTGCCAGCACTGCAGCTCACACTGAGGAGATGAAAGCTGATTTCAGAGCATACTGACTGCCTTGGGTTTTTCCTACTTTATTCCTTTTCCAACAGGGAAATAAATACCTGCCATGTAACCACTTACACCAGACATGGTTTGAGATAAGAACAGTCAGATAACAGGCAGCCCACGTGGCTGTTGCTCCCCCACAGTCACTCACAATCATTCAGAAATCTGCACTCTTGCCTCAGCACTCAGGATCCCTTTCAGCACACTTTAAAGCCAGCTTCTGACTGCTGAGCTTTGGCCCCTGTGCACATACAGGTCCTCCATCTGCTTCTCTCTCTGCCATCAGCCTGAAGTKTTTCCTTGGACACAACAGCAGCACTTCACTGTGACTGTACAAGGTCCTACAGAGGACCTGGGRAGAGATTCCTCTCCATGTGCTGTCTTGCCAGGACCCCCCTTCTCTCACACAGAATTACCTTCTTGGCAGCACACTGGAATCCTGTCTGCTTGTCCTCTATCTTGTACACTTCCCCAAAAGAGCCAATGCCCAGGGAACCATGGCACTTGGTCCAGTGAACCTCTTCTCGGTACTCGTAATCCACCGGCTTCAGCTTCTGCAGGCCCAGACAGAAAACAAGATGAGGCAGGGAAAGAGACACTGAAATGTGGAGCTGCACAGTCAGAGATCAACRTTCTCAGAAGCAGCACAAGGACAGACACCACACCACCTCTCTAGAAATCCCAGTATAAGATTACTTCTGCCACAGGCTKGAGATGAAACAACACAGGATCAATGCACTTGATTTCTGTGGGCTCTGTTGGTTCTRAACAAGTGCACCCAAGTGTTCCAAAGAAAGGCCACCAGGACTTGTGTGGCTTTGGAGCTCTGTGTTCCTCCCTTCTCATGCAGGACATAACTACAAAGCTGAATCCTACAACTAACCCAGATTCCTGACTAAATGCAGACACTGTGTTAAAGCTCTTCTGCAGTCAGTAGATGGAGACTGTGCCTCAGGTGTCAGTGTGAGCACCTTCAGGCAGGTAAGGGACACCCTGAACTTCACAGACCAYACTGACAGGGYCACACTGAGCCCASGGAAGTCCTCCAGGAGGACTTTAAGGTGTTCAGAGAGAACTGAATTCAGAAGAAGTGAATCACATCTCCAGAATTCAAATGCATTTCTGAGCCCAGGCACCGGGGGATGCTGCAAGGGACACTGCAGGAGCTGCTGGTCCCAGCAGAGGCACAGGCTGCACCTCCCCTTTACCCAGCCCTGGTTTCTGTCACACTCCAGTTCATCCAGAGCCAATAAATACTGCAGCCTGGCTGAACAGATTGGGCTCTTCCCCAGCAAACAGAGGACATGGTTGAAGACTGACTAAGCACAGAACCACCACTCAGAGCCAGGCCTGCATGTCTGGTGACTGAGCACAGCATGGAGCCAGCAGTCTGAGACAGGCAGGGCTTTAATTCCTGCAGAAAACAACTCTGCATCGTTATCTGGCAGCTTCAACCAGATCCAGGAGCATTCAGAAACTGCAGTTATAGAAGCAAGSACATGGGTGATCCCCCTCCCAAAGCCCAGGAGARGCTCTGCCTCCCACAAACAGAGTGTGGCTCAGATCACCTCRTTCAGCAGCACGCCTTCATTTTCACTTGCTTCATGGAATTGTTCCTTCAGCTCCAGCCCACCTCCTCTCCACGTCTTGGCCAGGCTGGCTAAATTCTGTGGTTCACCAAAACTCACGCTCCCCTTCAAGGCATCTACCAAATATTCTTCCACAGAAAGCTTGTCTGAACTGGTTTGCACAGACTGGTTGATGCATTTGGTGAAATTATACTCTAACTTTAGGCCAGATAAACTGTTGTCTTGATAGCTGAGGTCACCATGGAAGTATGTGTCCAGAGCATTCTGCTTCATAGCATGGAGAGGACTGTCCACTTGTGGGAAATGGGGGGGAAGGATGTTGTAGGGAAAAGGATGGAGAGTCTCAGGCTGGGGAATAGTGTCCCTCTGTTTCCAAACATGATTRAGGCACTGGATAGGGCTGATCAGCTTATGCAGTTCAGTTTTGTATTGGCTCCCTGGGGAATGGAGTTTGCCCATGGACAAAGGGGCATGGGCAGGCTTCTCAAAAGACAGTGGATCATAGCCCAAGTTCTTGTTAAATTCAGGAACCCAAAAACTGTTTCTGTAAAGAGTGCTTTGGTGGGATTCATCCTCCTAGAAAACAAAACCAAACAGCTGAGCAGGAACCTCAGTAYAGACACCAAAATTCACCCAAGAGCCGTTAGGAGTTTGCAGGGACAGCACAAAAGGAAGACTGAAGATTCTCACCTGGACAGGAATTGGGGTGCAGCTCTCCTGTTCTGGAGTTCTYGGACTTCTCCTGCCAGCAGCCACAGGTTGTCCTTTCAGCTTGGACCTTTTCTTGTGCCTTTTCTTCTTGGCCCTGCCCCTGTGCCTCCCCCTCCAGCTGGGTGCCATCCTGCCCTCCGTGGCGTGGGCCACATTGTTGGGGATGTGATCGAGGCTGTCCGAGCGGCTGCTGGGGAAACACAGCAGGGCTCAGATGGGCCCAGCTCAGGGGACACCTCCAACCCACAGACAGGGAATTAGCAACTCTGCTAACTCCACAGACAACTAAAACACAGCTTCTTGCCTTCTCACAGGGGTAAGCTCAAGGTCCAGGTACAGCAGCACCTCTGGCATTGGATACAAGAAATGGTGGGGGGTGGGGGAAACAAAACATTGAAGTGTCCCAGGGTTTACAAATTCTGGAAGGACAAGACTGGAATGAGCAGTCACAGAGTGGTTTGGATGGGAAGGGATCTTAAAGCACATCCACTGCCACCCCCTGCCATGGGCAAGGACATCTTCCACTGTCACAGGCTGCTCTAAACCTCGTCCAACCTGGCCTTGGGCACTTCCAGGGATCCAGGRGCAGCCACCCTGTGCCAGGGCCTCACCTCCCACACAAGTAACAATTCCTTCCCAATATCCCATCTAACTCTGCCCTCTGGCAGTGGGAAGCCATTCCCTGTGTCCTGTTACTTCAGCTCCTTTGCCCAAGTCCCTCTCCAGCTTTCTTTTATGTCTCTTTTTTGACCATAGCAAAGTAGAGGGAAAAGCATTGCCTATCTCCAGACTGCTCTGAGACAGCTTAAGGTTGATTTCTAGTGAACACAGAGATGATGTATAAATGCAGTCTATTTAAAACAATTATTAAAATTAATAAATGTGTTCATAGTATCAATGCCTGCTCTAATTTGAAGGAAAAGAGCTTTGCACAGAGAAGAGGGATGACTAAGTGCACTCAAATAAAACAACTTCAAAAAGCCAAAATGTGCTGGCTGYAAAGCCCAATACTGCAACATGATTTCTAAGAATGCAGAGATACACACAACACTCCAGCTGGGTTCTGCACAAAGAGATGAACYCCCAAGAGGAATATTTGCCTGCAGYTACTCAGGGTCAGAAAGAGATGGTCTCTAAGGTTCCTTTCAGCTCAAACTGTTCTCTGATGCYATGATTCAATACCAATCATAGCAGTTAGATTTTTTTAAATCAAGCTCYAAGAGAAAAAGGATTTTTGATCTTCAAATGAAGCAATTGTTCCATTGACTCTGAACAGTTCTGATACATTCCTTCTGCCTTTCCTGATCAGTGATGCAGCCACTCTCTCCATCCTTTCCTGATCCTTTAGTGCTAAAAGATGCCACAAGCAGAGTTCTGGCTGATAGCATCAGCACAGTGCCTTAAGCCTGAACACACAGCTGGTGTGCATCCCAGAAAACCCCAGATTCTACATAAAACCCTCAGAAATGGGTCACTTTGCACTTCTTCAGATGGTTCATGGGACCACACAATAAAGCCACTGGGCAGTGTCACACCACACACCCCACCAGGAAACAAGCAGCACCCAATTCTGTAGCCCAGACACATTTCAGGGCACTAGGGCTGCCTGACAGGGCTCCAGTGTGTAAGAAAGCTCCAGTATGTGCCCCAACAGGGAGATATTCTTCATGAAGAACAAGCTGCTCACTCCTAAGTGATTCCAGAAAAGCAGTTCCCAGGCCTCCACTTGCCCATCACAAGTGTCACTGTCCCTTCTACCACTTCCAGCTTCTGTGTGTTCACAACTTCTGTTGTTGATGCTGTCATTAAACAAAAGTTCTCTCATCCCCTTTTATCCTTCCAAGAAATTAAGCTGTTCCCTTTTCTGAGGACTCCTTCTAGCAGCAGCCCAGGTTTCACACAGCTTTTCAGCAGATGGTGTAACAGTTTCAAAAGCATCAACACAATTCAGTTTAAAAAGACTGAAAATTTCTCCTTGGATCCTTCTACTTCAAGCCTATGAACCTTAAAAAAAATCAGTCATTTCAAAACAAATTTGACCATCCAGAAACAGAGGCAGAAGGCTGCAAGGGCAGTGAATCTGCAGGCATTGACAATAAGACAAGCAAGGTGTTTTAAGTAGTTTGTGTCTACATTTGTGTTTTTTCCTGATAGGAAGATGTTTTGGGAAGGACACATTCTTACCAGGCCTGAAGAGCTAATTCCAACAGGAGTGCTTTTGGAAAAAATATTTTAAGTGCAGAGAGCCAGGGTGATTTGGAACAAGGACAAGCCAGCAGACACAACAGTGAAGAGGGCTGTTTGTACTAAGAGGTCTCTCACCTGTAACGTTTACTGTGGGCAATAAAGGATCTCTCTGATAAAGTGGGGCTGAACTCCTGACTGTTTTCACCTGTGTGAAAAAAAAACAGGATCATCACTTGTCTTAAAGCAGGCAAAGTCTCTCCTAGTGACAACTGGACTTAAACAGCTCYAGCACTGTGCTAAATGAGTGATCCAGACAATCACTGCACAGTCATGTCACACCACCCACACTACATTCTTCCTCCCCCACAATTAGGAAGCTTCCCAGCTATCTCCTGATCCCCCAGCTCTTTCCCAGATGACAGCTTTACTTTGGTTTCCTCCTCTTTATCCCCTCTTTTAAACACCTTTCAGAAGGCAGCTAAGGACAGGTGACCCTCAGGACCCAGATCTGCTCGAGGTGCACAGGCCTCATGCTGGTCTGTTATTCCTGCTTTATTCAGTGGATGCTGCCACATTATTAGGAGATTTCATGAGCTTCCTAAATAGAATCTGGGATGTGTCATCAGCTCCACCCCACTTGGGATTACAAATAGATGTGGTCTCAGCTCTCCAGGAGTGCCAAGGGAGTGAAATCTCATCCCTCACTGCACATTCCTTTTTCTCAATGAAGCGCAGCCCGCCCTGCTACTCACATTCTGCTTGGGCAATAATAGAAATTGATGCACAGCCTCCTTCTGTTTCTTCTTTTGCTGTTCCTTTGGTGATTACATCATTCAGGATTTTCCACTGACTGTGAAAGATGACCTTCTTTGAATCTTCTACTTTGCAAACACTGCTCTGCTTTTCACTCACTGTCTCCTTCAGCCCCTCGGCAGCCGTGAGCTCCTTTTTGTGCTTGATGGCTGGATCAGGAGCTCCTTGGCATGCAATTCCCATCACTGCCATTTCCCAGCTTCAGAGAGACACTGAGCAAGAACAGAGAAACAAAACACTTGTCAAAATATACTTCACAGACAGAAGCAGCTTCAAGTTCATGAGAAACAGGAGGCTCCTGAAGGTATCAGGTTAATAAATAATTCAAATCAAGGGCCTTGCCCATGTTCTGAGCTGGAGAAGAACCCTGGAGTGCCAGTCCTCATTTCTGACTTGGACAATCTGGATACTCCACGTTCTCATGACTGAAAATATGAAACAACATGGGCTTCATAGAAATTTAATTCTTGGTATATTCCTTTAACATAAACAGTAAAATCAAGGAGAAGAAGGAACTCCCATATCACTAATCAGGAAGAATATTCATCMCCAAAAAAAGGGAAAAAGGGAAGACATGAAAGTTCTCATTGAGTGCACCTGGAGGGAATTACACTGTGCTCTCACATCACATGAATGGCCATAAACCCAGCTAATTTCCTTTTTCCCTGTGCTCAGTGATCCTCAGAGCCATTCCCCATTCTCCCTCAGTGAAGCCAGGCTTGACAGCCAACCTGCCCAYCCACAGATCCTTCCTCTACATCACCAACAGCTTCTGCAAACCTTGCTCCACCCCATCAGAAGTGGAGCTCTTACAGAGCACAGGATCCATGGAAGTTGGTGTTGGAGRGAGGGCAGTGATGGTGCTGGAACTGATCCTGCCTGAGAGCTGGGGAGGGATCAGCACAGGCTGTGAGCTGACCACGAACACAAATGGAGTTCCAAACAAGCCCCAGCACAGGCCAAASCTTGGCAGCACAGGGGAAGGTGGAAGGGAGCTGGGGATAAAGACAGAAGCATAAACCATCATAGAAAAAAAGCACTGAGGGAAAGGATGGGGATACCCAGGAGTGAAAAATMAGCAATGTGGAGAGTGAGGAGTCCCCTACAGCACGAGGGAATACAGCTTTGGTGTAGCCCCTGATCCCCCTCACCTTGGATTCTGGAGAAGTTAAACCAGTTGTTTCCTTATAAACCAGAAAGTCTGYTGCCCCTTACATGCAGAGATTCCCTTCCTTGAGCCAGTCCTCCCACAGCACAAGTGTAAAACCTTCAAATGAACATTTCCACCCTTAAATAACCCATGGAAGTTCAGCAACCTTGGGCAATGTAGACAGGTGTTAAGTACCACAAACCAAGGATAGGACAAGGAGGGACATTTTAGCAGAGGCCAGGAAAACAGATATCAGCACCATTGGAGGAGCACACCTTGAGGCTCATCAGCTTCAATCTGCACAAATTCTTCTTCTTTTTTAAATTTTTTTTCCTTTTCCTTTTTTCCTTTCCTTTTTTCCCCACCTTGAGCAGCTGCCTGGGGCAACAGGACATTTACTCCAACAGGCCCCTGGCAACAGAGATGAATCAGGAAAATGACAAAATGAGTGGGTGGTGCTCCATGCCTGAAGGACCACCGAGGAAAAGGGGAGGCATTTGGGAGCCAAGTCCATGAACCTTGGTGCTGTGAGTCACCTAACAACCTGGCAGGTATACAAGGAAAGTCAACAATGACCACATTCAGTGGCCAAACAGAGAACAGCTGCTGTGCAAAAGAAGTGCTGATGACAGTACCCCACTCATTAGGGCCRTCCCGCTCCCTCTCCTCTACAGAAATTATGTCAATTCTCAGTGCTGTAAAATAATCCCTTGGAGCAGCAGGAGCAGAGCCTGCCAGATGACTAACCCAGCCACCAGTGACCAAACTGACAAGTTCAGAGTTATTTTTATCCTCACTCTCTCCTGACTTGCATTAACTCTGTCTCTCCTTGCCCTCCCCTCACCTTCAAGGTCCTCCAGCACAAACCAGCCCCCACTGCCAAAAAATACACATTTCTGCAAGTCCCTGCTTGGCTGAGTCAGAGGAGAACAGAGAGAGGGGAAGAAACAAAACTGCAAGTCCTTGTCGTCTTCTGAAATGGCAAAGAATAACAAGGAAACACAACTGAGATTAAAGTCAACAAAGCTCTAGCTCACTTGCAGACTCAAAGGGACCGAGGCAGTAATTGTGAGCAACGGCCTCGACCCGGGCACAGCTCAGGCAGTTTAATGTGTGACTCAGGTCTGTGGGGCTGTGCACGACCAGAACCTGCACGCCCAGCCTGCTTTAACTGTTGCTGCATAATTTTCAGTCCTTGGGAAAGTCAAATGCCAACTATTTTTATGGTGTACAGCAAAGCATGGCGGGCAGAAGCTGTGATTATTAAATGAGCAATCAGAACTTTTAAATGGTTTTTGAAGCGTAACTTCTGCCTGAAGGAAAGGAGGCTCAGGAGAGACTTTTATTGCCCTCTACAGCTCCCTGACAGGAGGTTGAAGCCAGCTGAGGGTTGGACTCTGCTCCCAAGAAACAAGAGACAGGACAAGAGGAAATGGCCTCAAGTTGTGTCAGGGGAGTTGTGTTCAAGCTGGATGTTGGGAAAGTCTCTTCACTGAAAGGCTGGTCAGGCATTGGGATGGGCTGCCCAGGGCACTGGTGGAGTCCCCATCCCTGGAGGTGCTCAAAAGCCAAGCAGACATGGCACTTCATGATATGGCAAAGTGGGCATGGTGGGATTTGGTTGAAGGTTGGGCAGAATGACTTTGAAGGTCTTTTCCAACCTCAGTGATTCTGTGATTCAGAACTGGACAGGCTGGACTCATCTCTGTGCAGAGAGCTGCAAAGAGCTCCTGAGTCCCACTAATTCAGACACAGGCACTGGGTCTCTGCCCAGACCCACCCCACAGCCCTTCTCAGGGAGCTGCAGATAAAAGGGAGCCTGGGGAGCAGCAAATGGGTACCTGAGGATCCACAGGAAGCCCAGTAAGAGCAGGCCCACATGAGACACTCTGGAGCTGTGGTTCCCCTGCCTGTTTRTGTGCTCCAGGATGAGCACAGCTTCCTGTACAGACACAAGGCACAGATGAGCAGCATGAGGAGCTTCATGTTCCTGAGCTGGAGGGTGGCTGTGTCCTACCCAGAACTGCTTCTCTGGCTTTCAAAACCTCCTCTCCCTCAGCCAGCTCACTTAGATCCAGCTGTAATTCTTGATTTCCATATCCCAGACTTTCTTCCTTCTGTGGACATGTGATGGGCTCGTTGTTTTCAAGGCAGAAAGGGGAAGTCAGGTAATGATACAAGAGATAAGAGTGGATCCTGCCCTCCTAACCCACAACGGGCTTTTGATACCAGCCTGAAGCCTGTTTGCTCCTTATCTTCACTAAGAGTTTACTCACCTTGGGTTAACTAATGTTAGTTCCCACTGCTGTAAAACAGAAAGTGTGTTTTTACAGAATGAAAGCCAAACAGTCTCAGTTGTGCTGTGAAGGCACCGCTCYGATGGCAACTCCTCCCCCAGGTAACGTGTGGGAGAAACTAAAATACCAGATAAGGTCACCTGAGACTTGGAGGGAGTCAGAATTAACGAGATACTCAAACATTGTTAATGTGAGAGATAACCATGTGCTTTCTGCTCCTTTAAAGCCTCCTCCCCCCTTCTCTAAACAAGCCCCTCTTCAGCTCTTCTGTCTCAACTGGAAAATGTTTGGAGTAGGCACCTTAAAAAAGTATTTCTGTGTTTCATGAAATCATTGTGAGAGAAACTCAGAGCTGGATAAGAGCCATGCCAACACATTTCCAGCACTGCACCAGCCCACAGCACACCATAATATGGGATCCTGCCTCATGTGCCTGCCTCAAACACCCCTGGACAATGGCTTTTGGGAGAATTTCAGYTAATGCTTTGTGGACCAGCCCATACATTTGGTCAAAAAAGACTTGGGAAAGAGCTTTAAAACACATGTAAGGCTTCCTAAGTGAATTTCACAGAATGGAGATTTCTGGTTATCTGAGTGCACCCATTCAGCAGCAGTTYCACACTGACATTTAGTTTGAAAGGAAAGAAGAAAATTTAAAAAAAAATGTTGTCTCAGTGAGGTTTCCCACTTCCTTATGGAGAGGAGTTCTGTGCACAGAGCACTCACTCAGGTTGCCTTTGCAGCTGCTGCTGGTTTGATCAAACACAAGGAGCATTTTTAGCCACACTGCTTTGCTGAGCACCACAACAAAGCARCAGCTGGGAAGAGCCAGGAAATTCTGCATCACTAGAGCAGGGAATGTCAAGTGAGAAGAACACCACACACCTTTTGGGGACCTTCCAGTCCCAACAGCTGTCACTGAGTATGGCACAAAGTGCCAAGTCTGCAGCCTGAAGAACACACACAGGGTATTAGCTGCAAAATCCTTGTGCAAATCCATCAAACCTTGTCAAGGAACAGGTTCTTCCAAAGGGAAAWAWAWATATATATATATTATACTTGCTATATGGATGGATCACATTAAAAATTCTGGGGTCAAGGCATGTAGGTACCCATATATACTTTTCATATACATACTTTTGATATATAGATACAGATATATATATGGAAGGATTTAAGGCCAGGTTGGACAGGGCTTGGAGCAGCCTGGGATAGTGGAAGGAGGTGAAACTGGATGAACCCTAAGGCCTCTTCCAACCCAAACCATTCCATAATTGTTTGTACAACCCCTTCAGACCCTGGGCACCACTGCCCTCCATCCCTGCCTCCTCTCTGCCTGGATGCCACCCAAGGGCTCCCYTGCCTGCCCAGGTTTCAGATGGAACTGAAATGCAGACAGTTCCGGGTTTGGCCCAGGCAGTTTAAGGCCTGTTACTGCAGCCCAGGCCTGGGGTGGAGATTTAAACTGCTCAGAGCTGTCAGCAGGAACAGTTTCAGTTTGTGTCAGAAGGGACTGAAAAAAACCAGTTGTAGCACTCAACAGCCCCCCAACCTCAACACACACTTAATGCTGCATGAAGTGAACATGTCTAAGGGGWRAAAAAAAAAATAAAAAAGGGAAAAGAAGAAGAGACTTCGCTTGTGTATCTAAGAGCTCCAAAGTGAAAATAAATAGAATGCCTGACTGATTAAAATCCTGGTGAGTCAGAGCAGCAGTTGCTATTCCAGGGAGCTCTCAGCCTTCACCTCCCCTTTGATAACCACTGTGACCATCTGGCCATTCCAGGGGCTCCTGCACAATCCCCTCTGTTCCCTCTCATGTGAATCCACAGACTGACCTGAGGAGCACCAGGGAAAACTAAAAACCTTCTTTCCAAAGCACCACAAGCTCCCTGTTTGAAGCACTGCACTATCAGCCCTATGTATGAGCAGGTCACATTACAAACGATAGGCAGTGTGTAAACATGTTCTTTAAAGTGGTTTGATAGTAAATACTCCCAAATCAYGCTCCAGCCACTGGTGCTGCTTACTGTAAACAGCAGGATAATGAGCCTCAGTTGTTTTTTTTTACTTGCCAGACATTAAGATATTGCAATAGTTTGGTTACAAAATCTGCAGGGAAATAGCTGACTGGGTTTAATTATCAGCAGATTTCTAAAAGCACCCAAACACACCTTTATCCTCATTTCCTCGAGGACAGCCCCAGCACAGCTCACCCCTGAACAATTCTCATGTTGCTGAACAAAGATATGAACACCACCACTCGCCCAGAGTTTACAAACAGCACCACAAGCCCATTCACTCAAAGAATGGCTAGTTTTCCCCAACCCCTTTGTAAACAAGGAGAACAGAAATAATCAGAACAGACTTCAGCCTGATAAGGATTTGTTTCCTCACACAGCTCTCAGCTTAACAACCTCCTGGCTTTGACAAACCACTTGTGAAGTTATTTCCTAAACTACRACAAAATGATACAATAAAGCACCTAAAGTGGTAACTTCCACCAACCACCAGACACACCTAAATATCAGTTCTGTCCAAGCAGGTGGAACCAGGCTGTCACCAGTTGTTATGTTACACTGCTTTGCAGCTTTACATTTCAATCATATTTATAAAATCCATGTAAATCTATGGGGAAGCAGGRAGGCTGGGATGCCAGGCAAAACCAACCCAAAAGTTCAGTTAAATTTAGTATAGATAAAGGCAGTCCTACATGATCTTAATTTATGATTGGTCCTGCCAATTCAGTTGTGATGACTTCATACTATAAAGTCAAAATATGATCTGATTGGGATGGTTTCTAACTGTCTAGCCTGAGCAGACTCTCATGAGCCAAACTCCCACACGAACACATGTGGGACAGAACTGCCTTCAGGCAAGACAAGGTCCATGTTCTTCAGGGCCCTGATCACTGGGTCACTAACCCATGATCAGCAAACCCAGTCTCCTACAGACACAATTCCCACGTGTCTGTCCCTCCTGCTGATTCTCCACACATCCTCATCTCCCTCTCCCAGCATCTCCAGACCCTTTCCTAACTCAGGGCTCTTTTTCTCCCAGCCAGATGCTCACCTCAGAGCCTGGAAACCTTTCTGTGTTCCCTCTGTCTCCACCAACACATCTGACACTTGCCAACAAAGTTCAAAAGTCACAGAAGGAAAGCTGATTTATGGTCACTTTGCCTCCATCCTCTTGGCAATTATTRTAATAATTCAGCACCTCATCACTGCTACAAGAGCTCAGCTCTACCCCCTCCCGATTAACACAGAAAGAAGACTCAGCACAGACTCATTAACTTCAAGTTCATTAACTCCAGTGCTGTTGGATCAGGTCCCACAAACCCTTTAGGTTTTCAGTTATGTTTGTTTGTTATGCTCCTTCACARAGCTCTACAAGATTTAGTCTCTTAATACAGTTAAAATTTAATAGTTAATAGCAAGTGACTCATTCCCAAGGAATCCGGTGGCCGTGCCAATAACAGATTTCAACTGAGGTAAAATGCAATAAAGCAGCTCACTACAGACACACTCAATTCAACTATTCTTATCACTAATGTCACGGCATAGAAGTGCGAGTTATTACTCATAAAAGTCTTTAGAAAGCCAGTCGAAAAAGAAATTCAGACTTTGTTTATAGGTGCTGGTTTCAGACTGCTGTGTCGTACATGTGCAGAGCACTCAACACACATTTCTAATGTAACCAGTTAAAGCCGACAGGAAGCATCTGAGATCAACCACAGCAGCAACTTATTAATCAGCAAAGAAACACTTTAACGAAAAGAAAAGAAAAGAAAAGAAAAGAAAAGAAAAGAAAAGAAAAGAAAAGAAAAGAAAAGAAAAGAAAAGAAAAGAAAAGAAAAGAAAAGAAAA
>CADDXX010001518.1:9647-26973 GCA_902810485.1 Alauda arvensis
CCCAAACAAATTTGCCAAATTTGTTGGATTAATTAGACTTCTGTAGCAGAAAACAACATAATGATAAATTGCATCATTCTTTACCATAACATGGTGAAAAGTACCATATCMTTTTGGGAAATATTCATAAACCTACAATACAAAAAAGGATAGGCTTTCTGCAGTAAAATAATGGAACGTATCCTAATGAACTTCATCCTTTTTATTATGATCCTTCTTAACTGTTTTGGTTACGAAAACACCAACATGTCCAAAAATAAGCCTCTCTGGACATTCATCAAACACGTTAGTAAGGGACAACCATACAGCATCTTCCATCTGAGGCCCTCTTTACTAATGGCCATGTGAAACAGACATTTGAGTTATGCCCATCCCATTACTCGATGTATACAAAATCCAWGATCATCTGAGTGATGGGGGAGAATCCAGAATCACTGACCACCAGTTGCAGAAGCTAATCAAAAGACATTCTCTCTAAAATCAGTTATTTTTAAAGTAGCTTCTCACATTCTTTATGCACCAAGTAACAGAAAAATATTTCAAAAATAAATAATTATTTTAAAAAATAAAGACAACATAAGTAGAAAAGGAAGGTTTACATTTCTGGGTGCCATCAATTTATGTTTCAAGTGTCTTTACAATTTTTTTTCTTAAATAAAAACAAAACTAGTTTTTATCTAATTACACTGCATCTATTAAAAAAACCCAAAAAACCTGCAAACAAAAATCTACCTTCTTTTGTTAAAAAAAAAAAAAAATACCACCACCAAAACGTATTTTTTTAAATTACTCAAAGATGTAGTATTATACTGACAGGCCTAATGTCACATTGCTGTGGCAGAAGATCAAGAGTATAATGGTATAATGCATCTTCAGAGTCACTAATATAAAACAGTTAAGCTGATTGCTTATCATTCCCTTGAAATTTTTCATCTAATTTGTGAAATCCTGTAGAGAGACAATGTACAGAGACARGAAGAAGAAAAGGCTGCTCAAGCTTTAAACTGCCAAGCATAATACAGATGTAATTATAAAACAGATTTTTGATATTCCAAAAGGCCCCATCTGAAGACAAAAGAAAGAAAAAAAAAAAAACACAGACAGGACAAAACCTTATTTGTACAACATGCAAAACCACTTTATTTTTAAGAATTCCTTATGACATGTCTTTCACAAAACTTGCTACAGTCATCYTCAAGTCACCAGTGTGAGCCACAACATGTCAAAATATGAAACTTCATAAAAAAAGAGTATGTGTGTCCTTGATGGGGTCTGCTTGCCATAGCCCACCACATTTTCACACAGTTTAATGTAGGACACACMCAAGTAAGATGTGCATCACCTGCAAATCTAGAGACTTTCCACACTAAGTTATTTCTTGACCARCTTAGATACAGTCACTTATTTTTGTCAGGGAGGGGAGTTTCTTAAACTGAAAWGCTAATGACTTTGAAGGGATGYAATGTTCTKCATTAATTTCAGGTTTTYAATTTGTTGAACAYRCTTTTTAGAAATGTGAGGTTTTGTATTGCATTGCCACTAGCTGCAAAACATCTTAAAAAGCTRTCTTATTGTTACAATTACTAATCGTATTTGGAACAATTAACTTGTATACTTTAAAGATGGTAGGTTTATGGTAAAACGTGATGTAGTGCACAAGTTTTACAGTTATATGTCATTATCACATAAATATAGTATAGTAATTGTCCCATCARTCTAAAATACTACTATAAGCTTTTTACAGTCTATACTAGGGAAAAGATTATCCCTTGGACTCTGGACTATATGATTTGCTGCTAAAACTTCACTTTTCCAAACAGTCACAGTGACTACCACATAATTGTATACATAAATATTCAATTATGCATCTAGAATGGATAGAATTAAATGTAAATCCTCTATAGACCTTCTACCCTTCAGCTAAATCTTCCAGGTTTAGAATAGATTTATATACTTCATCTGTTTCTTTTTAAGCWGACTCTTCACTTGAAAACATTTAGGGAATAAAGTCACACAATGATGACTTGATGTGTCTAAACCTTTCTGTCCATTCAGAGAATTCATACTTGACAGCATTAGTGAAACCTCTAAACAAAACAAGCAAACCCTAATCCTTGTGCTGAATCAGTGGCTATTAATGGTTTCCAAACCCATTAGAAGACATGATATTTTAATGTGGCAGGGGCTGAAGTAASCTTTCCTGGAGCTGTTTTCACTGGGTAATGTTGCACTTGATMTTTTGTGTCCTACCATATAAAACTTCTATTTTTATTCCCTCAAGTTTCACAGAAATGTTTTCCTCTTCACATTATTAGAACATTATTAAAATCCTTTTATAGTGAACTTAAGAATTTATCCTGTATGGTCATTAAAAATAAAGACATTCTCAAAGCACACATCTATATATGCAAGGAGTTGTACTACTGCCTTCCAGTATAGTGACTTAAGAAGAGCCCCCAAGAAGAAGAGACTATTTTTTACTATGCAGAAGCTTGCAATGCATATCTAATTATATGATTAATTTTGAATTGGCATTGCATTATCAAAACTTTATTTTTCAAGAGGTCCAAAAACATTTGCTGGAGCATGCGATCTACTCATTAAGCAGGAAAGTTCAGAAAAAAAAAATCAAAACAGGGGTTCAAATTCCATGTGAAATGGAAGAAATAGCTTTTTATATAACACCCTCAGAACTGAAAGATTATGACCTGTCATATACAATATCAAGAGCTGGTAACAGATTATGTAGTCTTTGGATCTATGTAGAGGATACCTATTGTTATTTGTCTACATACATCTCTAAATCACCTTAATTCAGTTCATGCTGTTGGAACCCAGGRCATTCCTTGGGCTCCCCTGGGTTGTCCAGGACCCTGGAAAAGGGTCCAGGGGTTTTTGAAAAGGGGGTTCAAGAGGGCAAAATGGAGGAATCTGGGAATCCTGTCCTTCTGCTCCTTCTTCTTGTCCTCCATTTTCTGCTGTGATGGTGGCACTTTTGGATTGGATTACAGTAGAAATGCACTGTCTAACATAGGTAATAGGGATTGGTAATTAGCTGTAAACATGGAACATGTGGTACTCAGTATAAAGAGTTAACACTGCCCTGAGAGGCGGTCAGTTCCAACAACCTGAGCTGCAGCAAAGACCTCAACAGGGCAGAAAAGGATGTAATAGATAAGAAAGAATAAACAACCTTGAAAAACAGAGCTGACAAGTCCGGACTTCTTCTTCTGGCACAGGGCTTGGGAAAGAGACTTTTTCTGRTCTCTYGGGAGTMATTTCAACCCAAAACCCGAGAAATGCCAACAAATGTATATCCAATATCAAACATCTAACAAAATCTGCTTTCTAATATTTGCATAATGGCTATTTTCCAGATTAAAGGCATTTTGTAAAATATTAGGCTATGAAAATGTAATAATCTTCTAAAGCAGTTATTTAAGAAGGAAAAGAGCAACTACTGAACTATAGAGCTTACACTACTGAGCTTGCACAAGTCAAACACTTCTGAAAGTATTTTAAGTTCTGATACAGAAAGTATTCAAGTATGATAAGAACAAAAGGTTGTCAGTGATGTTTAAAAGAAACAGATTTCCAGATTTCCACAGAGCTTCATGTGTTGCTCTAAATGTTCTTCACTCCTTTCTCTTTCAATCTATCTGTAYATATATATTTGTGCCTTGACTGACATGGAAAGGAATGGGAAAATAGTTCTCCTTATTATAAAACAGTTTGAATTGAAGAACAGCTCCCATTACTCCTTCAGACTAAGATTGTTTTAGGCATTATATGACAAGCTGACCAATGTCTCTAAAGATTTTCCACATTCTTACCAAGAGATTATACCCCTTTCCTTGAAATCACACAGAAATTATTTTCTTTCCGAACATTAAGTTTATTTAATTCAAATTACTACACCATTTTCCACCCTTACACTCTTAGGCAACAGAATCAGATTTCTGTGTCTCCAGATAAATACCTGGGTACAGAGAGCTGTAATATCTGGGTTCAGCTAGCCAAAGAAGAAAGGTGTGCACAGTGATCTGAGATCTCTGCTACAGCTAGATTAGATCAATTTGTGTTAAATTGCCATTTTGGATTTCATGTTAGATGGYTGCTTCTTCTGCTGCACTCCAAATATAACACATCTGGTATCAAAACAGAATGAGGTATAGCATTCTAGAAATATATAAAATAGAAGCTCTTAAAGCACAACACCATTCTCTGACTCATTCTAATACTTAGCCTAYTTTACCATCATAACAGATGACTGGTGATGTAGATGTTGCTGCCMAMTWTTGTAAAAAGCAGGACAAATTTTATTCAAACATTTTGTATATACTGCTGTCTGTTGTTTCTTGTTTTCATAAGAAAGTACCATGATTAAGAAAAAAATATTTATGCATTTATTCAATTATGTGAAGACAAGAAGTGCCTTGAAACATAAAACACATCAATTTTTTTTTATATTGTGAGGATTCCAAGAGTCAAAAATTAAGCAGTGTTAGATCAGAGTTTAACATATGCAGTTAAGAACATGTAAGAACAGTTGTTTCACAATCCAAACTTCCTTGTCCAGTTACCCCCCTTGATGAATAAGTAGATAAAACCATCCTTAATATCTAAGCATCAGCCTAATGGGAAACCTACAGAGTTAGTGAATGGGCTCCTTGAGTTATTAATTATAAACTCCTCTAAATTTGTTTTTCCATTCTGACAGACCAGTGAAGAGCTGATGGTGTGGGGTTTGAGGTGTCGCTATAAAAGTAGAGTCCTCATTTGACTGTGGAGAGGAATATGGCATAATTCCAACTGAGACRCTGCAAAAGTTTTCAGATCAGTAGAAGATCAAATGTATGAATAGCAAACAAACAAAAACCCCACAWCTCCTGATGATTCCTGAATATTTAATGGGCTTCAAAAACAGTATATTSCATTATACTTCCAGTACTCTCAATGTGGAACACCATTATCTTCAAGTAAATGTGAATTTTCATTAAGTTCCTACAATTTTACATGCTATGATGAAACCACATATTAAAACAACTAAAAATTCCTCCAGAAAAATTTCAAGAATAAATAAACARCACACTACCAAATATCTCAACATTTCTTCAATTTGATGAGCAATATTAACAGGAGGTACACAATTTACTGGAGAAWTCTGAAAGAGAACAACACATGCAAAAGAAGTTATTTTTCACTAGCAGGAGATTTCTAGGGCTTCCAAAACAGTTCTACACAGGAATAGTATTTGATCTTTAATGGGCAAAATAAACTTATACTAGGTSTTCTATTTTCCTGCCTCTGAAGAGACAGGCAGGTGGCCAATGGGGAAAAAAGGTTGGGAGAAGGTAAATCACTCAAAGACAAATAGGTACGAACCAGGGGTGGAGTTCATGGTTTGCTGCCTACCTCTAATTTCTTAGAGGTAGGCAGCATTTCTTTGAAGACAGCATTTCTTTGAAGACTTCTTTCTTCCTAGAACTAAACCTTTGGAAAGGGACATCAGTTTTGTGCTGGACTGTTATTACAGGCTTGTGGTCTTATTGCCAGYAAAGATTAAACTAAAATCCAACTCCCAGTAAATGGCAGCTTAATTTTGGAGCTGTGCCCCCACCTCACATGGTAAACTAATTGCTCAGTTTGTAATTATACAGGGCAGAGTCTTTGATTTCAAAGGATTCACATTCCTGGAAAATAATCTGGGGAAATAATCTTATTTCAAATGTGAAAAACTGATAGAGAGAATTATCTTTTTTTTTTTCACTTGTTTTTCCTAGGTCTAATAACAAAACATTGTATCATGCTGGCAGAATCCACTAACTACATTTCTCTCATCTCTTCTTTCATTCTATTGCTGCTGCTTACAATGAAAATAACAAAATAGTGCCTGGAAACTGAAGGAGGCACAAACAACTGTAATTGGTTTTTTACAAGTCAAGTTTTTTACAACTTTCTTATGCTGAAGTTAGTGAACTCACTAGGAAAATGAGTTGCAGAGGAATTAACCATGCAGAAGAGTAAAAAWACTATGAAATAACTGGAGAAATTAGTTTTTCATAACTTTCAAAGATGAAGACATGCTTTACCTCAGAAGAGTTCTGGTTTGCTCATTTCATATAATTGGAAAAWACTTCACAACCATTTTGAAAATAGACAACTAACTATATTTTATGTCTGTTGCTGCCTCAGAAGGAATGAAAGCTGTGCCATCAGATAGAAATATGACTACTAAAGACAAAAATAGCTTATTTGAGCAGTATGATTGAGCAGGAGATTATTTTTTCCATTTTGGCAKATGCATTAAYRTGCTCTTAAAARTATAACAATGAAGAAATGGATTTCTTTGTTCTCCAAGATTGCATTGGACAGCTAAGTCACAGAAAACACCTCACAGACACATTAGAAACCAAAGAAAGTCTTATAATTAAGCATTAAATTAGCTGTCATTGTAAGAAAGTAGAGATAACAGTGAGAAAGACTAACATTGACAAATTGTCCTTGAGGTATTTGCTGACAGGCTACAATAGCAAAAAACCTCTCCTTGGTTCTTGTAAATGTGTTAACTGTATTTGTACACTTCCTGCCTCCAGCCCAAGTAACAGTACCATCTGTGATTTATCTGTATGGGGGAAAACTCATCCCAAAGGTTCATATTTTTTTTTCCGGGGTTCTGTTCTGTTTTTGGGTGTTAAAGTGTTTTTGGTTGGAGGAGGGGAGAGAGTGTTAGGGGTTGTGGTTTTCAAATACCATTACYAGCAAAAGAGTATTTTTAGTATTTTCATGTTTATTTAAGGACATATACATATTTAATGACCTATATCTTCTTCCTTCCAATTTGCAGAAAATTGCTTGTTCTAGGAGTGCTGCTACTCATTGATGTAAGTTTCACATGGTAAAGTAACTCTTAGGTCAAAGCTTAATTCAGTTATGTAAAGCAAATTAAAAAAAATAAGAACTGCAATCTTTCCAAATGAATGGATAACAAGAGCAGAATGGCTTCTGTCAGAGAAAAGTATAAAATTCTATTCGCCTTCAAACTTACACATTACATACAAAGAATAATTTATGCAACTTAATAATTTACAGCATAATAATGATTTGTAAAACTGAATCATTGATGAAAGAATGTTAGTCTTTAAAGGAATACTGAATGAGAACATTCACTCCTGCATACAGCAGTTTCACCTTATTTACAGAATTAATACTAGAATCAAACATCATTCTTGGAACAAAAATTACCCCAGGAGAAGGCTCTTCTCAATAAATAAGGGGCTGTAGTTGCCTGTAAAATAATGTCTACTTAAACAAAATATATAATACATAATCTTTGTTTTATTTTTCCTACTCCCCAGTGTTCACCTCCTTCCATTGTTACCATTAAGGTTTCTTGTTCAGATTCTCTTTACACTTCACGCCTTGCATTCAGACAGCCCCTAATGAAAATACAATTTATCCTACTTAAAAAAAAATAGAAGTTTTCTTATAAATTACTTGTGATTAAGTTTGCCACAAGATCATATGCATCAGAAGCAGGTGAATATAAAAAAAATTACATGGGAGTATGGGCAAAATGTACATGTTGGCATATACAGTCATAGCACCTTGAACTTCATCTTTGATAAACAGACAAAAAAGTAGAAAACATTCCCTTTTCTGGAGTCACCACCCTGGGAGCATTCAAAAAATGCATGTACATGGCACCTGGGGATATGGTTTARGGGTGAACAAATCTGTCCTGGGCTAATGGTTGGACCAAATTTCAGATATCTTTCCTAACCTTAACAAACCTATGGTTCTTTGATTCAAAACTAATTTACTGATTTGAAAATTTTTCTTAGTTCTTGCTATACATTCATTTATATGGATGRGGAAATGGTAACACAATCATGAGCTGCATCCCCCCATATCCGAGGCATGGAAAGGCATAAACAAGCAAAACACTCTTTCAGAACAGGATCTGCATGTTTCATCCATCCTGTCCAGCCTGTTTGGGTTTATTTGAGAGAACAGTCTYTCCTTTGAAGACAAAGGGAAACAAAGGCAGTATTCATAGATTTTCCAACATTGTCAAGTCACAAAAAAATAAATACAGAATTATATCCATGATGATTTATCTTCTGCATATGCAAGCTTTCTTGATTCCAACTGTCTGGGCTCACAACATGCTTGCAGAGCTCCATTAAAGTAAATACACATTGATMATTTTTCTAAGATTATTCAGGAAARTATCTATGTGCTAATGAACAGTTAAATGAGGGAGCATGGTAGAATCTGGTTAAAACAACAAATGTAAAACTACATAATGAATTCTGAACCAGGTTATAGCAGAAAAGGTGTCTGAGGTCAGGGATGTGCTAATTAAGGCATTTAGTTAAAAATTATTAGCTAGATGGAAGCAAACAAAGGATATTTACTTCCTCTCCCACAGGCTGTCACATGGTGTCTAATCATAGCAACTAAAAAATAAAACAGATTTCTTAATTCTATTTTATGACAGCACTGAAGTTTAATTTTACTGTTATCCTCCTCACTGAGCAAAGATAGTCCATCTAAAGAAAAGATATGAAAAATTATCCTCATGTAATCAAAACTTACATTTTTAGTTAACTACAAAAGTMATTCTGAAATGCTTTATGTTTGTGTCACTTCTCAATTTCTGCTTTTAAATATACACATTAATTTTGGTTTTAGTACAGCTGGATGAGGACGTTAGCTCCAAATGACTCCTGATTTAATTTTTTTCTCTCCCAGAGTAAAAATCCTTGGCAACTGGGCCAGTGGAACATAAASTATTGTTCAGCTCCTCAGTAAATCCAGAGAATATACAGTATAGCCCACTAAAAATTAGACTGCTTTGAAAACTGCCATCAAGCTGGCTCCAAAAGAAAGAAGAATCTTTCAGGAAGCTGTCATTTGGAATGACTTGTCTTTCACCATTTCTATTACCTAGCTCGTAACTACAATTGAAGAAATGAATAGGAATTAACAGAAAAAATTAACACCTGAGAGAATAGCTGATATAGTCATTATTTCATCATAAACATACCAAAACTGTGAATGTTAAAACACATCTCCACAAAACTGTACTTTCCAACGCTTTTTTTTTTTGACTAAGTATTTTCCCACAAGGGATTCTTCACTGAATCAACCAGTTACAGCCTGCCCCACAAAGGGTGAAGTTACAGCCCTCCTTTATGCTCCCACAACTGATTTTCCTCTGAAGCATGCATCCCTGAGTGCATCAAGCAGGGAAGCAGCACCACACATCAGCCTATTATATCATGCAAACCTAAGAAAGCTAATGATTAAACAGCAAGTCCTCTAACAATACAATTACATGAAAGAGTAGAGTAAGCATAGTATTTTCTCTGCCTGAATGATTTATAATTGGAAGCAAAAGAAAGAAACTTCATTTTGCAACCACTATTTGGTAGTTTACAGAAATGTTGCACTATACTGGCAAAATTAGCCCGCAATTTTCTATGAAAATCATCTTTCCAAGTGGTTCTGAGCAAGGTGATAATACACAGTATAATGAGGAACAAATGGTTTCATGTAATTCTGGAGGGGAAAGCTCTCTTCTTCCCCTTCCTAAGGGAGTTTTTACCATTCAAAGTAGATTCAAACCAAAATTATATAAGCACCCTTTCAGCTGTTGGTTTCATCATGGAGATGGAGGGTATACTAGAAGATATTGGTGAACATGAACACCTTGATCTCTTATGCAGTTCAAAACAAAAAAACCCCATAATACTTATGAGAACATACGTTGTGAGCAACATGCCTCAACTCTACACCACAAATTCAAAACTGAAAGGAACTAACCAATACTGAATACATTTGCAGATTTCACAGTATTGTAGAATCATAGAAAGGCTTGGGTTGGGAGGGTCCTTAAAGATTGCCTTGTTTCAACACCCCTGCCATGGGAAGGGAAGCCACCCACTAGATGAGGCAGCTAAGGGTGTCATCTCTGCTGAATGGCATAATTTGGTTTAGAAAGAAAATGAAGACAAAAGAGGTTCAAATGTAGCTGACACCTCTGATGATGTTTTCCGCTTTAATTTATTTACTTAGAGCGTAAGTTAGTAACTAACCAGTTACATACAGAATTAGATTTTGAGTATTCTTGGGAAAGATAATAAACTGAAGTTGCACTGAAAACAATTTGCTAATTTTGACATTTTATAAGCTCTTTAAAAACCCTGCTCTTAAAATTAACACATCAAAATCTGCTCAAGCTAACCAAACAGAAAACAGATTAAGAAGCTAAGCATTACAAATTTTGAGACCTGAATCTGACATTTACAACTATGCTGTCAATCCAACTGCAGCCAGGCTTTTTATCTAAGTGATCTTTATAATCTTCACGCAATAATATCTATAGTTTTCATAACATCATTTTCCACATATAAATGAAGAGATACAGTCACGTGAATTTCCAAATGGCTGGTAATCACAGAAAACTGAGAGGTGTAACTGATAGGCCAGAGGTCATGTTGCTATCCTAAGGGACTTGAACAGGCTAGAGAACTGGGCTGAGAGGAACCAAATGAAGCTCAAGAAAAGAAAGTTCAACAGGATATTCATCTGGAGAGGAACCCTATACACCAGCATAAGCTTGTGAATATTAAACTGGAAAGTAGCTTGGCAGAAAGAAGGACCTGACAATGCTTTTAGGCATACAAATTGAACACGAGCTAGCAACATGTCTTTTTGGCAGAACAGGTCAGTGGCACCCTGGGCTGCATTAGGAAGAACACTGTTCCTAGTTTGAGGAAGTCAATGCTTCACCTCCACTCTGCACTGATGAGGCTACACCTGGAGCACTGTGCCCACTTTACAGAATCATAGAATGTTCTGGGTTAGAAGGGACATCCAGGTTCTCAGCAGGGTACAGCAAGGAGATTGATAAACTGGAAAGAATCAAATTAAGGTTCATACATGACAGAGGGACTGGAACATCTCACTTATCACAAAGATAAGCTGAATGGACTTCCCACGGTCTTAACTTCAAATGTCAATTGGCACTGAAAGTAAGCAGCAAAATATAACCTACGGGATTTTCAAATTCAAAATCACTATCATGGAAGAAGCAGAGAACTGAAGAAGGCTCCAAGTACCACTTAGTAACCCCTTAGTGCGCTGTACTTTTCTCTGTACCCTTCCCATAGGCAGCTCCACACAACACAGACTCCTTCTCTGTACCCTTTTGTAAGTCTTTCCTCTGCAGGACCAGGGACCAGCTAACTCCTTCCTATCCTCTACACAACCACCTAACCCAGTTTGTCCTTCATATATCAGCTTACCTTATGTGTCTCTTGCACAACTGCTTAATCCTTCCTCCTCACAGATTGGAATCTGCACAGCCAGCAGATTCCAACTAACTCTTTACTGCCTAACCTACTCTTTTATAACACCCATGCTCCTTGGGCCTGGACTGTGACCTCATTAAGGGCAAGTCTGTTCCCACCCTTTGGCAATCAGTACAGTTGCAATTCATTGGGGAAGATTGCCTTCAGTGCTATCCCTATTCTCTTACAACCCGTCCTCCCACACTAAAATTCTCCAGGGACATCAAAACAATCAAACACTCCCAAGAGATTTTTTCCAATCTTCCTATATATTTAGTGGCCAAGCAGCCTTCTACCCTGTTTCTACAGGATAGCCCCCTCACTCAATAGAAATGTTAGGTGTCATGCTTCTTCATTTGTTACACACACACATACTTCCTCTTCAAAAATTTGGAAGGGGTTTGAACATGCAGTGATTAAACCTAGTAACTTATGCAGACATAAGACTACTAAAAATCATAATACTAAATATCTTCATATTTAGAAGTAAAATAAATATTGACTGCATTATAAATATGTGTAATAGATGTTCATGCAATTGCAGATATTTACATCTTGATAACACACTCAAAACTTGTGTTAAATGCCAGATAATCTTCAAATGTAGCATAAGCTGCCAAAAAATGAAAAAAAAAACAAAAAACCCACTGGTATTGATTTTGTTCCTAACTACATGTGACTTGTTATTTTGCTCAAATAGCTTGTCTTGTGTAAAAACACATCAAGTATTCCAGATGCAGACAGAAAGACTGAGCTGATACATTTTGAGGATACATTCTTATTACGGTCCTTAATCTTGAGAAAAGGTGCTATCATTTCTCAGTCTGTGACTAGCCAAGAGCTTCCATCTCTGCATCAGAAAAAAGACTCTCCTAATGCTTCATAGAGAATTATCTAAATTAATTGTTTTAACATTTCATCCTTTTCCTTTAATATTTCAAATATGTAAAACAATTGATCATGGAATGCACRTTACAAAAATAATTTGACATGTTCKTAATAGATACAATGATATACCTGAAGCTGCTTGTTAAACAAAGTCACAGACTTACTAGACTAATTTACTAGACTTCTTTCCTATGAGTTTCACAGTTTAGGACACACTTAGGCAAATTTTACTCTGTTCAAATAACACAAATTACAATAATCCAAAGCTGCAATGAAAATCAGAATTTATGAGCACTCTTTTTTTATTTCTCCCCTCAGGGGGCATATAACTATGGCATTCATGTGTGGTCTTTGATCACAGGATAACAGAAACTGCATACTGTGCTAAGAAAATGCATCAGAAAGAACTAGTGTGCTGTTTCCTCCAGCTCTTTGATCATTTTGAAAGATTTCAGAATTTCAAAAAAATGTGTTTGGAAAAAGTCATTGCTAACTCCAAGCATATTTAACTGACTTCATTAGCCAAATGATGATTGGTTAAGAAAACACATTAGTAACATGAAAAGCAACAAAGGAGAAAAGAAATTATATTAAGAAAAATGAAACCTAGGAAAGATGAAAGAAAATTCCTGTTTCTTGGGTTTTGGGATGGTTTTTCTTTCTGGTGTTGTTTTGCCAGGTTTTTTTCTTGTTTTAACTTGGACTACAATTTAATACCTTTATCACCTAAGAATATTGCAATTAATTATTTCTGTTTGTGGTAAATTCAATGAATAAAAAAATACTGCTTTACAGAAAGAAACAAGATTTAGCACTACATTAAAATAGTCATCCTTAAGAATTTGTCTTAAGGATTGTTGTTCTTTACAACTTTTCTTTTACCTACTTCAAATAGAAAGACAAACAAAAAGAAATCAAGATCATGTATGTTCCTTTCTTCAATGCCAGTATTGCAAGGATCCTATTCTTCACATACCCTATCCTAAAACAAGACAGGTCCCAGTATATGAGGAACTCGTAATTAATTAATCCAAACAATTGTTTTATCTATTTGTACCTACACTTTGAGACACCAGATTATTTTATCAGAGACATACACACACATGCGCACACACATACACACATACACACAATATCGAAAAGGTCTCACTGAATAGATGTGCTTTAAACACAGACACATTCACTGCTGTCATTTTTGAAAACAGCAACTTATTTACTTATTTCCAGGTATGTTCACAACCAACATCTTCATGCAATTCCCTAAATATTTGACCAAAAAATATTTTGSTATTACCTCTACCTRCCTGAGTGACTTCTGAGCTYTTTCTTTCTCAGCTTCTYRATTATGGATGAGCTCAAAGAAACAGATTGTTATTCATGCTCTAGATAAGGTCGAGGCATAGTTCAAATATGTACAAAATGAACACAGTCTTGTGAAAGGCAGTATTTTCTTTAGTGCACTATCTTTTACAGTTTCCTAAAGGAAAATTTAGACTACTTTCTGAGACATAATGTACAGCAGTTGTAGCAGCAGTATTTCAGATGCTAGTGAAGAAAATACCTGCTCTAATATTTCCCATATTCAAGTTAATACTTACAGAATTTAAACCATTTATTTGAGATTCATTGGAACCTTTGTATTGAAACACTGCACCTTTCATTTCATTGACCTGAAATATCCTGATTTGTACTTGAGTTAGGAATATATTCTTACATAGAAGTCTACTTAAGTAAATGTCTTATAAAACAGTTTAGTATGAGTTCACAATTCTACTCAGATTGACAAAGGCAACTGATTTTCACCAACACTAATACTCAATTTTTAGACTTTATGCCTTTCATTTTTGCATCTGGCAATAGGCTTGAGAAGTCACTGAAACAATCATATATATACATCTATAACCTCAGGTAGCACCACATTTTCTTCTGAGTACAGGGCATTGTATTTCTTCTACTCTATGGCACCCCAAAACTACACGTTCAAACACCACAGCCTTTGATTCCTTATTTGCTTTCTAGACATCTTACTAAGGTTTCAGCTGGCATTCCTGGTTGTGGTGTTTTTCTTTTTGGCAATAGGAAAACCTTCTCTCTTACGCCAGGAGTGTAGGGGACCTCTAAGTTTTGGTATTTCGTGTCTAAATAAATTTGGTGTTGAATGAAACAGAACTTAACCCAGACTCCTACAGTAAAATTCTACAGTGTAAACATTGAATTGTTTAATGCTCTGGAAAACTAACCTAATGTTTCCACACTACTCCTTCTCTTAATCCCCCTAGGAAGGTCTCTTGTAATATAATCAAGTTAAACTTCAGTTTATCAGCACCTGTAACATTTGCCACCAAATTTAGTACTTATTAATATTTAAATGTTGGAAAAACAAAGAAAATATGTCTCCCTAAAGGCTTTTTACTTCCCTAATTGCATTTATTCAATTACTTTTAATAAGGTAAAAAAAACTCTATCTAACAAAAACAAGAACTCCAGAACTTTCCCATACAGAGTTTTTGCACTGCAACAATAAAGACCTAGACTTGTAAATTAGGCATTTTGTGACACCCTAACTCTGAGTACGTCACATTTCTTTAATAATAAATTACTACAGCTTGGTAACAGATGAAATTAATTCTTTTTCATCAATTTCACAGCCTATTCTTGCTATCATAGAAATCACAAATTGGGCTTAAGATGGGCTTAAGATGGCCCAGACAGATAGAAGAGTGAGAAATGAAGAAAATTGAAGGTGGGCAAAGAAGAAAAGAAAAAGATCAGGAAGAGGAAGGAGAAAGACAAGTTTGGGAGGGGAATGAAGTAATAAGTTTATGCCCATATGTGATCTTCATTCTTATACTTTACCTTGTAAACTTTTAGTTACTTATTTTCTAAAAAATACATAGGTTGTAGCTATTTTCTCCATCTATTACATGTTAAGTAATCTGGGGTGAACCTCAGGTTTGGTTGTTCTATGGGATTTTTGGGGTTTGTTTGCTTGTTTGCTTTGTTTAGCACCTTTTTTTTTTTGGCACAACATGCAGGTTTTAGGGAAAGTTTTGCTATACTTAACATAAATTCAAGAGGAAGAAAGCAGGATAAATACTTCAGCAAACAGCCATTCAGCAAGTACCCAGGGTATTCACACAGTTGTCAGAACTGGGGTTGTCTCAAGCCAAAATTAGAACAGGACAGGTGACAATTAATAATTTTAAGCTAACAAATCCTAGTAAACACTTGACCTTTCCTCCCTGAAAAACATGAAAAGTTGTATCATCCTAATAGTTTACACAATATATGGAAATTCACAGAACTTCTGTAAAGTGGAAGAAATATTTTCAGTCTTGAAATGTTTTTATTCCTCAAGACCAACTCAATCAAGCACACCCAAGAGATGCAAATGGACTTGGAAAGTAAAGCCTTAACTTTATCCTTAGTTCTCTTTGCTGTTATGCCTGCTGATATTCACCATATCTTTCTTAGTGAATAGTTTATTGAACACAACCAAATTTGGAAAAAAAAAATCAAATTGCTTTCACTGGTAGCCGTTGACTTTGAGCAGTCTTCAGGCTTTAACTTCATTTTTCAGGGTAACAGCAATTTGATAGTATTGCAATTCATAACTGGAAAATTCTACACTATCAAATTTTTTCTTCATATCCAATACTTTATCTTTTCTGTCATGCTTAATATGTGGGGTGTTGCAAATATGAAACCTTTCCCAATCATCACTGAAAATCCTGGCTCATCTGCTTTTTTTAGTCATAAATAATGAGCCAGTTTGCATGATTAATACAGGAAGAAGAATTTGTGCAAGCTGCATAGTTTAATTGAAACATAAATCATGCAGCTGGTTAAAACTTAGAACTATTATAATAATAAATGATTATATTTTCTCTACTTGCTTTGCATGCTTAATATAAAACTAAATTAATGCTCGTCTGGTAGCCACTACATAAGGGTGGTTGCAATCAGCTGCCAAGATGTTATTAATCTAGGTGACAGGTGGTTCAGAAAGTTGAAGTACCTATGCTTTTTAGAAATAATTATTTGTGAAAATCCACAGAGAATCCCATGTTCAGTGAATAATTTCAAATCTGTGGTTAACTCTACCCATAGAGGTACTCTACTGTTTCAACACTGACCCAGACGCACAGCTAACTCCCTCCCTCCATATGCTTAGAACTGAATGATTTGGCAAAAAAATCCAGTGACTTAGTCTTGAAATTCAGTTTTTGGAAGGCACTATATTCAATTCCAATCTCTACTCTTGATCCAAAAACTACCACAAGGTATGTTTCAAAATAGGTTCTATTTTCTGACAGTTTAACAGAGCCTTTTTAGCAATTAAAAAAAATATAAAACCAAACCAAACCAAAACACAACATAAACAAATTGTCTACTCTGGGAATTATCAAAGGACAAAATTCTTGAAACTCACCCACTGTAGTTCCCAGTACTTTTTTTCTAAATGCAGGCATCCCATACAGAGGAAAAAACTCTACCTTTGCAGAACGAAAATTTTCCTTCCTAGCACAGATAGGCTTCTATAACAGTACAAAAATCTTGCTTAGAAAAATGTTAAGAAAAATTTTTACTTTTTCCAATAATTGCATTCGTGTTTCACACTGAAAACTCTAAAGAAACTACATTTTTTCTCCAAAGCATTTCAAATGTTTATATATGCTTATTAGTGTGTGCTTGCTGGTGCTACCTTATTGTCTGTAAGACTCCTGCAGCCAATCTTCCACGTTTATTTTTTGCCTTCATCAAAGTAACACCAAAGATCTTGGACAGGAAAAACTTGTGAATTTAAGAAGAATTCCCCAAATTTCCCTCTTTCAAGAGGGCAGATAAGTGAAGTAACGACTGTGGTATGTTGACCTTTGGCTGGGCACCAAATGCCCAACAAGCCAGTCTGTCTCTCAGCTCCTCAGCAGGACATCAGGTGGGAGGTGGGAGAAAATAAGATGGAAAAACCCTCTTGTGGATCAAGATAAAGACAGTTTACTAAATAAGAACAATACAAGACAAAAAAAAAAAAAAAAAAAAAAAAAAAAAAAAAAAAAAAAAAAAAAAAAAAAAAA
>CADDXX010001520.1:9227-23060 GCA_902810485.1 Alauda arvensis
GGTTTGGGGGAATTGAGGGGTTCCGGGAGGTGTGTTTGGGGTACCGTGGGGCTGTAATGGGGGTTCTGCCGTTCAGAGCTGTTTGAGGGGTCTGATGGTGGATTTGGGGGGGGGTCCAGAAGATGATTTGGGGTTTGGATCGATGTGGGACAGTAATGGGGGCTGGGCATCCCGGAGGAGTTTGAGGATGAGAAGGCGTTTGTGGCACAGTGGGGTTTTGGGGCGCGGAAGGATAACGAGGGGGGATTTGGGGGGAATGAGGGAACAACTCTGCGGGTAGCTGAGCCCTCTCCCCGCGCAGCTGCACCCCGGCGTGGGCCCGGGCCAGGGCACGGTGGTGGAGCTGCTCCTGACCGCCCAGTTCATCCTCTGCGTCTTTGCAAGCTTCGACGACCGCCACGACGGGCGCCCGGCCATGGCAGCCGTGCCCGTCGGCTTCTCCCTCGCTCTCGGCCACCTCTTCGGGGTAAGGGCGGCCGCGGGGCTGGGACCCCGAGGGCTGGGAAGGGGCTGGGGGGCAGCTGTCCAGCCCCCCACCGCCCCTTCCCCCCGCAGATCCACTACACGGGCGCCAGCATGAACCCCGCTCGCTCCTTCGCCCCCGCCGTCATCACCCGCAACTTYGCCAACCACTGGGTAAGTGGGGGGGGACGGGGACCCCCAAACCCGCCCCGGGCCCCTCCAGTCCCTCCCCGCTTGTCCCCGTCCTGCCCCAGCCGCTGTGTCCCCACCGAAGGCGGGCGGCTGCCGGTACCACCGCGGTGACAGCGGGGTTCCCCCCCGGTATCCCGGGCGGGGAGAGGGACACGGGTCCTGCCCCCCGATATCCCGGGGARGGGGACACGCGGCCGCTCCCCCGCTCACCGGGACACGGGTGTCCCCGACCGGGGCCGGTGCCCGGGCGTCAGCAAGGGAGGGTGCCGCGGCCCGGGGAGCCGGGGGTGCCCCGGTGCCGGTGCCCACGCCGCCCCCCCGCAGGTGTACTGGGCGGGCCCGCTGCTGGGCGCGGCGCTGGGCGCGGTGCTGTACGAGTTCGCGCTGTGCCCGCGGCCGCGCAGCCTGGCCGAGCGCCTGGCCGCGCTCAAGGGAGAGCCGCCCGCCCCCGCCGCCGTCACCGCCGTCACCGCAGCCGTCGCCGCCGCCGCCGCCGCCGAGCCGCCTCCCGAGCCGCCGGCGGAGCCGCTGGAGCTGAAGACGCAGGGGCTGTAACGGGGCCCGTCCCGGGGCGCGGCCCCGCGCCCGCCGCTGCTTTGCTGTGACGGGGCCGCCGCGGTGCGTGTGGTGCGTTGTGTGTGCGGCGCGGCGGGGCCCCGGTACCGCCAACCGGGTACCGCCAACCGGGCTGCCCGGGGCCGCCCGTACCGAGCTGGGGCCGCCCCGCCCCGCCCCGCCCCGCCGCGGCGGGACTTCTGTGTTCGGTGAATTAAACCTGCTCTTTTATTTTGGTAACCGCTCGCGGCCGTGCCCGAGGGAGCGAGGTTTGAGGAGGGGGGGGGGAAGGACACCGGAGCCCCCCGGAGGGAGGAGCCGCCCGTTCCCGCGCCCGGGGTGGGCCCCGCCCAGACACCGCCGTTCTTAAAAGGGCAACGCCGCCACCGCGTCCCTTCCCCGCAAGGAACCGCTCCCCTCTCCCACCCCTCAGCGCCGCGGGGCGGGGGGCGAGGCCGGGGGGATTCGGGGCACCCCGAAGCACCGAGCCGCCGGTTTGGGGTCCGCGGTGGGCGGCGGTGGGGAGGGGTGTGAGGGGCGCTCKGTGGGGACCACCGGGGGCTCGGTGGGCGTTGCCGTTTGAAGGGCGCGGCGGGGCGGGGTCCCGGCCCGCGGGAACTGGGCCGGTTGTGTAACGCCGCCCCCGCGCCGGCACCGGGAGCGCGGCGGGGACGGGGCTGCGGTGAGCGGGATGGGGGCCCGGCACCGGCGGGGGAACCGGGATCCGGGGGTCCGGGAGTGGGGAGGGTCCCGGGAGCGGCGGGAAGCGGGGAGTGGGGGTGATTTGGGGTCACCGAAATCAGGGCGGGGGGCGGATCCGGGATTGCAAGGGGGGGTTTGATACGGGATCGGGGGAACCGGGAGCTCCGGGTGCTCCCGGTTCTGGAGGGTGTTCCGGGATCGGGGGGCCCGGGGAGTGATTCGGGATCAGGGGGGTCCGGGGGGGATGGGATCCAGGATCGGGGGGGATTCCTGAGATCGGGTACGGGGGGGTCGGGAATGCTCCGGGATCGAGAAGGCAGCGGGGCTGAACTGGGATCGGGACGTACTCCGTGACTGGGGGGGACCGAAACGGGGCACGGGGGTGATACGGAATCGGAGGAATCGGAGGAACCGGGGCTTGGGATGCGCCGGTATTGGGGTGGGACCGGGAGGGATCGAGGTGGTACCGGGGCCTGGGGGTTGCTGGGGGGTTCGGTACTGAGGGGGACCAGGCCTGGGAGGTTCGGCTGTATTGGGGAGACTGGGACCAGAGGGTGCCCCGGGTTTTGGGGGACCGGCACCGGCAGGTGGGCCTGTACCGGGGGATCCCAGAACGGGTGGGAGAACCCAGCCCGGGGGGTCCCCCAATGTGACAGTGGCCCGCAGGTGGCCCCCGGTGCTGGTCCCGTGCGCAGCCCCGCGCTGCATGGACTGGTACATGATGAACTGCGAGCTCCTGGCCACCTGCAGCGCCCTGGGCTACCTGGAGGGYGACGTGTACCACCGGGAGCCCGACTGCCTGGGTAGGTGGGCACCGGGGGGTGGGGACCGGCAGGGGCCGGGGGATGTTGGGGGGCTGACGGCTCCGTGTCCCCAGAGAGCGTCAAGGACCTGATCCGGTACCTGCGCCACGAGGATGAGACCCGGGACGTGCGGCAGCAGCTGGGGGCYGCCCAAATCCTGCAGAACGACCTGCTGCCCATCCTGGTGCAGTACCCGCAGGAAAAGGTGCTCTTCGACGCTGTCATCAGGTATCAGGGGGCAGCTTTGTGGCCAGGGGTGGGGGCTCCTCGCTGGGCAAGGGTCTCTCACACCCCTGCACCCCCTCGCAGGTTGATGGTGAACCTGACGCAGCCGGCCCTGCTGTGCTTTGGGAAGGTGCCAGCAGATGCCACCTCCCGGCACCACTTCCTGCAGGTGCTGTCCTACCTGCAGGCCTACAAGGAGGTGAGTGTGCCCGGGGACGCGCCGTGGGCGGGGGGCTTTGCCCGCGTTCCCTTGCTCACGCGGGGTCTCTGCAGGCTTTCGCCAACGAGAAGGTGTTTGTGGTGCTCAGTGAGAAGCTCTACAACCTCCTGCAGCTGGTGAGTCCCCTGTCCTCAGGGGGGCTGTGGGTGATGTCCCTGCTGGGGATCCCCAGGGGGCTGCAGGGTCTGTCACTGCTGGGGGGTCCTGCGGGGGCTGCAGGGTCCTTTCCATGCTTGGAGTCCCCAGGGGGCTCCAGGGCCCATCCCTGCCTCAGGTCCCTGGGGGCTGTGGGGTCTGTCCTTGCCGGGGATCTCTCAGGGGCTGTGAGGTCTGTCCCTATCAGGGGTCCCCAGGGTCTGTCTTTGCCAGGAGTCCCTGGTGGGCTGTGGGGTCTGTCCCTGCTGGGAGCCCCTCAGGGACTGTGGGATCTGTCCTGCTGGGGGTCCCTCAGGGGCTGCAGGGTCTGTCTTGCTGGGGGTCTATCAGGGGCTGTGGGGTCTGTCCTCCTGCTGGGCTGTGGGGTCTTTCCCTGTCAGAGATCCCCAGGGGTCTGCAGGGTCTGTCTCTGCTGGGAGCCCCTCAGGGGCTGCAGGGTCTGTCCTGTTGGGGGTCCCTCAGGGGCTGTGGGGTCTGTCCTCCTGCTGGGGGCTCATCAGGGGCTGCAGGGTCTGTCCTGCTGGGGGTCCCTCAGGAGCTGCAGGGTCTGTCCTGCTGGGGGTCCCTCAGGGGCTGTGGGGTCTGTCCTCCTGCAGGCCTGTGGGGTCTTTCCCTGCCAGGAACCCCCAGGGGGCTGTGGGGACCCCTGACAGCTCTGTCCCCCCAGGACTGGGAGCAGCGGCAGGAGGAGGACACGCTGCTGATCGAGAGGATCCTGCTGCTGGTGCGCAACGTGCTGCACGTGCCCCCTGACCCCACGGAGGAGCAGGTACCAGGACAGGGCCTTTCCCTGCCTCCCTGGCACGTCTGTGACTCCGTGGTGACCCTGACACTCTGCCACCATCCCCAGCAGGGTGTGGACGGTGACGCCAGCGTGCACGACCGCGTGCTGTGGGCGCTGCACATCAGCGGCATGGACGACCTGCTCAAATTCCTGGCCAGCGCCCAGGTGGAGCAGCAGTGGGCCCTGCACGTGCTGGAGATCATCTCGCTCATGTTCCGTGACCAGGTGAGCTGGGGCAGGGGGCGGCAGGGCAGGGACCCTCTGGGAGTCCCCAGAGTGCTGACGGAGCTGCTGGCAGAGCCCGGAGGAGCTGGCGGCGCTGGGACAGGGGACAGCRGGGGCTGAGCACGGGGAGGACACGAGGGAGCTGGAGACCTTGAGGCAGAGGGAGCTGGCAGAGAAGAGAGCCCGGGCACTGCAGCGCCCGTCCAGGTGAGGAGTGGGGATTCCATGGCAGGGATGGGACCTCCGTGGTGGGGATGGCATCACTCAGCCCCTGTCCCTCGCCCAGGCATTCGCGGTTTGGTGGCTCCTACGTCCTGCAGGGCCTCAAGTCCATCGGGGACCGGGATGTGGTGTTCCACAAAGGGCTGCACAACGTGAGCGTGGGGCTGGGGACGTGGCAGGGGGCACGGGGACAGGGAGGTGTGTGGAGCATGGGGCTGGGGATGTGGCTCGGGACGTGGCAGGAGGTGCAGGAATGTGATGAGGGGCATGGGGTAGGGGACAGTGGGGGACACGGGGCTGGGGGATGTGGTGAGGGGTGAGGAAACAAGAATGTGGGTGGGACATGAGGCTAAAGATGTGGTTTGGGGCATGGGGTCGAGGATGTGGCAGGGGGCACTGGGATGTGGATGTGGGTGGGGGGCACAGGTGATGGGGGTCACACAACCAGGGGGGTGGCAGTGGGCACAGGGACAACAGGGTGGGGGGTGCAGGGACAGGAATGTGGCTGGGGGCTGCTCAGGGGGCAGGGGGCACAGGGCCAGCGATGTAGAGGAGACTGTTGGCACAGGGACATGGTGAGGGGCATGGGGCCAGGCACATGGCAGGGGACACTGGGACGGGGATGTGGCAGAGGTCATGGAGAAGGGAACGTGTGCAAGGGGCACGGGGACAGGAACACAGGTGGGGACACAGCACTGGAGATGGGGTGTGGAGCACAGAACCAGGGATGTGGTGGGGTTGCAGGAACAGGGAGGTGGTGTGGGGCACAGGGAGGTGGTGTGGGGCACAGGGAGGTGGTGTGGGGCACCAGGACAGGGACATGGTGGGTGGCACAGGGAGGTGACAGGGGGGCAGTGGGACGGGATGTGGCGGGTAGCACCGGGATGGGACACACTGAGGATCACCAGGACAACGCCACGGGGATAACTCTGACCACTCCATCCCCTGCAGCTSAAGAGCTACAGCCACGACCTGGGCAAGGAGCCCCGGCGGGTGCCCCGGCACCGGCAGGCCGCCCCCGAGGCCGAGCCGTGCCGCCGCTCCGCCCGCAACGTCCGCCTCTTCCTGCGCCACTTCTGCCTGGACTTCCTGGAGGGCTGCTACAACCGCCTGATGCTGCTGGTCAAGGTGAGGGGCTGGGGGGCCGGGACCCCCTCCTGCAGGCTGTGGGAGCTCTGCTGAGAGCCTCTGCTCGCCCCACCCAGGACCAGCTGGTGCGGGAGAAGGCTCAGCAGCACGACGAGACCTATTACCTGTGGGCCACCGCCTTCTTCATGGCCTTCAACCGGCGCCACGGCTTCCGGCCCGAGCTGGTGTCCGAGACCGTGGGCGTGCGGGCCTTCCACTTCATCGAGCAGAACCTCACCACCTATTACGAGATGGCGCTGATGGACAAGAAGGAGGCGACGACCTGGGCGCGCAGGTGAGCGCCTGGGACACCCCTGGGYGTCTGGGACTCCTGGGRTKYTCMTTGAGTACCTGAGAGTYCCCACGGTGTCTGGGGTCTTCTGGGCATCTGGGTCCCCCCACAATGCCTGGGACCCCTTGGACACCTGGGAGACTCCAGGGCACCTGGGACACCCCGTGGTGCCTGGGGCCCCTGGACACCTGGGACCCCCCATCACCTGGTGCCTGGAACACCCTGGGAACCCCTGGGCACCTGGGACCCCCCATCACCTGTGACCTCTGTGGTGCCTGGAACACCCTGGGAACCCCTGGGCACCTGGGATTCTGTGTTTCCTGGGATCCCCCTCGGACATTTGGGACTCGAAGCACCTGGGACCCTCCGAGTGCTTAGGTTCCCTATTTGGCACCTGGGAACCCCCCCTTGGGCACCTGGGTTCCTCGCTGGGCAYTTTGGAACCCCCCTCACTGCCACCCCCAGGATGCACCTGGCGCTGAAGGCGTACCAGGAGCTGCTGCGGACGGTGCAGGAGATGGACAGGTCCCCAGAGCAGGCGGTGCGGGACAGCAGCCAGGTCATCAAGAGTGAGTCCCTGCTCCCCTCTGCCTGTCCCTGGCTTGTCTCTGGTGTGCCCCTTCCCACCACCACCCTCCTCTCTAAGGCAACATCTTCTACCTGATGGAATACCGCGAGCTCTTCCTGGCGCTCTTCCGCAAGTTCGACGAGACCAAGCAGCCTCGCAGCTTCCTGCGGGACCTGGTGGAGACCGCGCACCTCTTCCTGCGCATGCTGGAGCGCTTCTGCCGCGGCCGCGCCAACCTCGTGGTGCAGGTGGGGATCCTGCCCTGCCCTGCAGGTCCCCGGGGGTTTGGGCAGCCCCTCCTGACCCCATCCTCGCCCCCCAGAGCAAACGCGTGAGGAGGAAGAAGAAGCCTCGTGCGGCTGCAGCCCCTGACCCACCCAGCGACGCGGAGCTGGAGCAGCTGTGGGAAGGATTGGCCCCGCAGCTCCAGGCTTGCCTGGAGGTACCAGGGAAGGGTCTGGAACCACTGAGAGGGTTCTGGGGGTGTTGTTGGGGCTCAGGGTGACCCTGTCCTGTCCCCAGGGYGAGGTGCCCCTCCCCGAGGACGTGGTGCCCTTTGACGCCGCCTCGGAGACGCCGGTGGAGGAGCAGCGTGCGGAGGCTCTGCTGCGGATCCAGGAGTGCCTGCGGGCTTCCCGTGTGCCCCAGGCCCTGCGGCTGCTCCGCTCAGCCAGGTGCCCGCACCGTGACGCCCACCTTGTGCTCAGTGCGTGGGGGACACGGTGCCAACCTGTCCCCGCTGTCCCCAGGGAGGTGTGGCCCGAAGGGGATGTGTTTGGAGCCGAGGACGCGGGGCCGCCCGAGGAGACCCAGCTGCTGCGGGAGATCCTCGTCGCTCCCCTGCCCAGTGAGTCCCCAGTCTGTGACACTGGGAAGTGGCAAAACTTAGGGCCAGGGCGCTGCAGACCCTCAGCACATCCCACCCTAGGGCACGCACCCCCCGAGCCCGAGGAGCCGGAGGAAGAGGAGGAGGAGGASGAYGAGGAAGAGGAGCARACCGTGCAGGTGTCKGAGAAGGAATTCAACTTCCTCGACTACCTGAAGCGGTGAGAAGGGTTTGGTGCGGGCTGGGGGCGGTCCCGCAGTGGGACAGCCGCGCTGATGGGGCCGCCCCCAGGTTCGCCTGTGCCCCCGTGGTGCGGGCGCTGGTGCTGCTGCTGCGGGGCTACGCCAGGAACAGCCCCCGCACCAACCACTGCGCCGCCCGCCTGCTGCACCGCCTGGCCCGCGACCTGCGCATGGAGCCGCTGCTCTTCCAGCTCTCGCTCTTCGCCCTCTTCCACCGCCTGCTCAGCGACCCCGCGGCCGCCGCGCACCAGGTCAGGCAGGGCCCTGAGCCCGGCCGGGAGGGGGCTGTTCCTGCAGCCTCCAGGCTTGCTGTGTCCCCAGCACCTCCCAGCCCTGCTCTGGCCCTGCAGTCCCCAGCTCTGCTCTGTTCCTGCAGCTTCCAGCCCTGCTCTGTACCTGCAGTCCCCACTCAGCCCTAGCATCTCTCAGTTCTGCTCTGTCCCCAACATCTCCCAGTCCCACTCAGTCCCCAGCATCTCCCAGCCCTGCTCTGTCCCTGCAGACCCCAGCCCTGCTCTGTCCTCAGCATCTCCCAGCCCCCCTCAGCCCCAGCATCTCCCAGTCCCACTCAGTCCCCAGCACCTCCCAGCCCTGCTCTGGCCCTGCCGACCCCAGTCCCACTGAGTCCCAAGTATCTCCAGCTCTCCCTCTGTCCTCAGCAGCCCCACTGAGTCCCCAGCATCTCCCAGTCCCACTCAGTCCCCAGCTCCTCCCTGTCCCACAGAGTCCCCAGCAGCTCCCAGCTCTCCCTCTGTCCTCAGCAGTCCCCCAGCCCCACCAAGTTCCCAGCATCTCCCCACCCTGCTCTGTCCCTGCAGACCCCAGCCCTGCTCTGATCCCAACACCCCCCAGCCCTGCTCTGTCCCCAGTATCTCCCAGCCCCACCAAGTCCCCAGCATCTCCCAGCCCTGCTCTGCAGGCCCCAGCCCCACTCTCCATCCCTGGTGTCCTCCAGCCCTGCTCAGTTTCTGGTGTCCCCCAGCCCCATTATCTGTGCCCACATCCCCCAGCCCTGCTCTGTATTCCGTATTTCCCCCACCCCCAGTCTCTGTCCCCGGTGTCTCCCAGCCCCTCTCTCCCTCCTGCTGTCCCCAGGAGCTGGTGGCCTTGGCCAAGTTCATCCTGGGCAAGTTCTTTGCGCTGGCAGCCACCAACAAAAAGGCTTTTGTGGAGCTGCTCTTCTGGAAGAGCCCGGCCGCCGTCTGYGAGATGACCAAGGGCTACAGCTCCCTGCGGGAGGACGAGGGGTGAGTGGGGCCGGGCAGGGGGCTGCCACCCCCTCTCCCCTCCCCTCACCTCCCTTCTGCCCCTCCCCAGGAGCACCCGGAGCCGCGTCCCCCCCTGGAGCCCGCAGGAGGAGCAGGAGCTGCGGGAGCTGTACTGGAAGYACAAGGAGCTGGAAGGTACCTGGGGGTCTCTGGGGTCTCAGCGGGACCCTCRGGGGTGGCAGGGGCTCTGTCCCTGCATCCTCCCTGTCCCCACAGGTGGGGACGTCATCGCTGCCATCCTGGCTCATCTCCCGACGCCCGGGAGGACGCGGAGGCAGGTGGTGAAGCAGCTGGTGCGGATGGGGCTGGCCAGCAGTGCCAAGGACTTCCCGAGGGAGAGGTGGGTCAGGGACCCGCAGGGACCCCCAGGGACAGGGCAGGGACTCGCCTTCCCCCAGGGCAAGGACCCACAGTTGTTTCCCACCCCCAGGAAGGGCACGCGAATTGTGTTGTGGACCCAGGAGCAGGAGGAGGAGCTGACGCGGCTCTTCGAGGAGTTCCAGGGCTCGGACGGTGAGCTGGGCACGGGGGGCAGACCCCTAAAAACCCCCTGTTAGCCCCTCCACCCTGACCCCTCTCTCTCCACAGACGTCCTGGGGAACATCATGAAGCACCTGACGGCGCGGCGCTCGCGGGCTCGGGTGGTGGAGAAGCTGCTGGGGCTGGGGCTGGTGGCTGAACGCAAGGAGCTGTACAAGAAACGCCGCAGGAAGAGCCACGGCCCCAGCCCTGGGCAGGTACGGGGGGCTGGAGGGTCCTGGGGGGTGCTGTCCCACCCTGGGGACACCCAGACACTGCTGGTTCCCACAGGCTGCCCCGGGTGTCCCGGCCACGCCAGCCCARGACAGCTCAGGAGAGGATGAGGACAGCGAGGAGGAGGAAGAGGASGATGAGGATGAAGCAGARGAAGGCCCCACRGAGGAGCCCTGGGTGCCCGAGGAAGGGGCTGGGCAGGACCTGGCGCAGTGCTTACATCAGGAAGGTGGGTGAGGGCTCCAAACCCCCCCCAAAGCCGGGCGTGGCTGCGGGGMYGGATCCTTTGTCACCTTGTGCTGTCCCCAGGCTTGGCCGGGCCCCTGCGCTGGCTGGAGAGCTGTCTGCGCAGGGTGGCAGCGGACCGTGAGGAGGATGGTGAGTGGGGTTGGGGTTAGATGGGGGGGTCTGCGGGGTGGGGGTCCCGCTGACGGTGCCCCCCTGGCCCAGGCGTGTCCCACCCGGTGCCGCTGGTGCCGCTGACGGAGGAGAACGAGGACGCCATGGAGCAGCGGCGCTTCCGCAGCCTCCTGCGGCACCTGGGGCTGCGGCCCCCCGCCAGCGAGCAGGTGAGGTCCCTGTCCCCGTGCCCATCCCTGTCCCCRTGCCCCTGCTCCCTGCAATGTCCCCTCTCTCTGTGCCCAGGAATCCTTCTGGCGCATCCCGGCCGCCCTGACCCCGCAGCAGCTCCGGCGTGCGGCCGCCTCCATCGCCCCCCGTGGCCCCTCAGGGTCCCCCCGGCACCTGCCAGAGCCGCCCAGGTGCCCCCAGGAGCCGGCTCCAGGTGAGGGGTGGGGCTGGGGGTGTGCGGGACCCCCGGGTTTGGGGCTGGCTCTGAGCCCCCCTCCTTGTGCCCCTCCGCAGAGCCGCTGCCGGCAGGGCTGGGATCGGACTCGGAGAGGTGAGACTGGAGCCCCCTTCTCTGCTTTGGGGGTCATCTCTCCCTCTTTGGGGAGGTCTTCTCCCTGCCTGGGGAGGGGATCTGACCCCCTGCATCCTCCCCATGTGGGACTGAGCTGTGCCAACCCCTGCAGCGAGGAGCCCGTCCCTGTCCCTGTCCCTGTCCCTGTGCCCAGCCCGGTGCAGCCGCGCACCAAGAGGCGCCGGGAGCTCGCCAGCGAGGATGAGGATGAGGATGGTGAAGGCTCAGGTGGGTTCAGCCCCTCTGTGTGCTCCTGGGGGGCTGAGGGGGCTCTGGGTGTCACTGCAGGGTTGGGTTTGTCCTGTCTCTGTCCCCTTTGCCACATCCCTGGGGGGCTCAGCCCTCTCCCCACTCCCTCCATCCACAGGCACTGAGCCGGCCCCTGCAGCTCCGTGCTCCGAGGAGGATGAGGAGGATGAAGATCCACAGCCCCGGGGGAGGCGGAAGCGCCTCCGCTTCCTGGAAGAGGAAGAGGAGGAGGAGGAGGATTGAGTGGCTCCCCACACCCTCCCTGTGCCCAGGCCCTGTGCTGYTTCCTGGGCTTTTTGCAGATTTTATTGAATTTCTGCAGGTTTTCTGCAGKTTTTTCTGGGGTTTCTACAAGTTTTCTGGGGTTCCTGCAGATTTTCTTCTGCAGCTTTTGATGCTGTTTTTAAAGGCTGCACAAGCAACCAATTTCTCCCCCTTGCCCCCCTTCCCCTGGTGTCACCATCTCCCTGCTTCACCCCAAATTCCCTCTTTTTCCTCAGCTGTTTGTTCGTTTTTTATTTCTCCTAAAACCTTTCCAATCCGGACAGAGCCTGATTAAATAAAGGTGACTTTTGTCCTTCTTTGGGTGTGTGTGGGTCTGCACAGGGGGGCTGGGGGGCTCGCCCTGGCCTCRGGGAGCGCCTGGTCGCTGTCCCTGCGCTGGAAATGTCGCAACCCCCCTGATAACATCGGCTATAAAGCGGTCACGGGGCCGGCCGTGGCTGCAGCGGCCGGACAGGGCAGTGGACAGCGGCCGGACAACCAGGGGACAGCGGCCGGACAACCAGGGGACAGCGCTGAGCGGGTGAGCCAAGGCACAGGGGGATCGCGGGGGGCTGCAGCCACGGGGGGCTCTGACCGCGCTCTGCCCTTCTCCCACCTCCCAGAGCCACCACGATGCGCCGGCTTCTGCTCTTCCTCCCTCTCCTCATCCTCAGCCGTGCCGCTGCCGTGCCTGTCGCCACCCCCGGGCTCCCTGCCAGCCACCAGGCGCTGCTGGCCGAGCTGCTGGGGACAGCGGAGCCCGTCCCACCGGGAGTCCCGTGCCGCAGCCTCCTCCCGGCCGCCCTGCCCGGCTTCTCCCGGCTGCCGCCGCTGCCCCGCGGGCTGGCCCGTGCTGCCATGGCCCTGGCGCTGCGAGGGGCSGGCTGTGCCCCCCAAGCCGAGGCCGAAGCGCTGGAGCTGGCCCGGGAGYTGGGGACCCCCAGAGCCGCGGCGCTGCTGCGGGGACTGGCGGGGGTCCCGGGCGCTCCSGCCCCCCGGCCGCTGGCGCTGCTGCTGCTCAGCCTGGCACGGCCCGGGGGTCCCTCCTGTGCGGATCCCACCCGGTTCCGGACCCCCGAGCCCGGCACGGAGCCCACGCCGCCCTCGGGGCAGGGTTCCCGGGGATCGCGGCCGTGCCGCGGAGCCGTGCGGCGGAGGAGGAGGGAGGATGAGGATGCCTGCAGCCCGCCGGGGGAACGGGAAGCCCACCGGGTGCTGGAGTGGGTGCCGGGGGTCAGCATCTTCTACAACCTGGGCACCAGCGTCTACTTCGCCTTCCAGGGCTGCCGAGCCACGGCGTCTTCCMGGGCGCTGGAGGCCGCCGAGGATTTGGGCTACGTGGGGCTGGCCGCGCTCACCGGGGGTCTCGGGGGTCCCGTGGCCATGGGGGTGCAGATGGGGCTGCAGCCGGGGCTCAAGGCCGGCGTGCGGGCGCTCGTCRGGTACTTCACCTCGGCCGGGGAGCCCTCGCCGGTGCCCACCGCCCACAGCGGGCCCGTGCTCATCGTGTGAATAAAGGCAACGTGAATGAAAGCTGGCGCTGGGTCCTTGTCTTGGGGCACGAGGGGATGGATCGATGTGCGGTCACCCCGCTCCGGGGCACCGGGACCTTGGCCACGCGGTGGCCTGAGCCACGTGGTGGCGGCTGGGCTGGGCTTGTCCCTGTCTGTCCGTGGCTCTGTCCTGTTCCCATGGCCTGTCCCTGTCCCCCCAGCCCTGTCCCCACAGCCAGTCCATCCCAGTGGCCGCACTGCCTTGTCCCTGTACCCATGGCTCCTTCCCTCTCTCCCTCCAGCCTGTCCCTGTCCCCAGGGCTCTGTGTCCCTCTCCCCATGGCCCTGACCCTGTCCCCATCCCTGCAGTTCCTCCCTGTCTCCCTGACTCTGTACCCCTGTCCCCACAGCTCTGTCACTGTCCCCACAGCTCTGTCCCTGTGCCCGCAGCTGTGTCGTCCCTGTCCCCACGGCTCTGTCCCTGCTCCTATAACCTGTCCCTATGGCTCTTAGTCCCTGCAGCCTGTCCCTGTCCCCACGGCTCTGTCCTTGTCCCCAAGGCTGTCCCCGTCCCCCCGGCTCTGTCCCCATCACCTGTCGCTGTCTCCCTGGCCCTGTCCCCATGGCTCTGTCCCTGTCCTTACGCCCTGTCCATGTCCCCCTGGCCTGTCCCGGTCCCCTCTGTCCCTGTCCGTGTCCCCCCGCCCATCCCGGGCCGCCGCCGTTCCCTCCCCGGTGCCCGCTGACCCCGCACCCGTGACCACGCCCCCTCATTGACCCCGCCCACACKGACCACGCCCCTTTGTGACGTCAAATTGGGGAAACGGACGATCCCGCTGAAAGCCGCCGCTCGGGGGGCGTGACCTCGGCACCGCCCCCACCAATCACCGAGCAGAACGGGGATGGGGCGTGGCATCGTCCCGGAGCTCCGCCAATCACCGCGCGGAGCGGAGGGGGGGCGTGGCCAGCCCGCTTTCCTGCTCCGGTGGCGGCGGAGGTGGGTCCGGGGTCCCGGGGGGAAACCGGGGGTCCSGGGGGTCCCAGGGGCGGTTCTGGAGCACGGGGAGCCCCCGGGAAGGGGCGCACAGGCCGGGAATCCCCGCTGGGGCTCAGCAAGCGTCCCTCGGGGGGCTGTCCCGCTGGGGCGGGGGGCGTTCAGGGGCGCCCATCCCTGCGGGAAGGACATTTGGGGTGCCCGGGGGGGTTCCATGGGGGTCCGGTCTCGGGGGGGCCTCTGAGGAGAGGCCCGGGGTGCTGCAGAAGGGGTGCTGGGGGCCCTCGT
>CADDXX010001523.1:0-13282 GCA_902810485.1 Alauda arvensis
GGGGACAAGGAATGGAGTGGGATGGGGTGGCAATGGGGACAGGGACTGGGGGGTGACAATGGGGACAGGGACTGGGGGTGGCTTTGGGACAGTGCAGGTGAGGACAGCAGGGGAAGCTGTGGGGTGGCAGCAGCAATGGGGTGGTGATGGGGATGGGGACAGGGACAGGGTGACAAGGCACCCACTGATGACCCTTTCTGCTCTCCCTCAGGGCCCAGCTGGTCCCCGTGGTCTCCCCGGCCCTCCCGGTGCTCCCGTGAGTGTCACCTCCTCCTGTCCGCTTGGCTCTGGGGACAAACACCCCCCAGGGCCCCTCTGGGTGCAGGGTGGGGACAGCTGGGAGGGTGTCACACCCTTCCCGACAGCTCCAGCAGCACGTGGGGACACAAACGCCTGGTGCGACCACGCGGGGGGGACACCGCCACTGCCACTGGAGGGATCCAYGCCCAAACTTTTCACTTCCTAATTTTTTTTTTCCCTTTATTTTTTTCTCCACAGGGTCCTCAAGGTTTCCAAGGTCCCCCTGGTGAACCTGGCGAGCCCGGTGCTTCTGTGAGTGCTGTCACCTGCTGCTCCAGCCCAGTGTCCCCTGGGCACGGGGACAGCGCTGCTGCCGCTCCCAGCCCCGCCTGTGGCCACTCTGTCCCCGCTCTGGGGCCCRCGGGGTGGCTGGCAGGGTGACAGGGGACACCCTCAGCCCCCTCAGCCCTGCCCTCCCTCTCTCCYAGGGTCCCATGGGTCCCCGAGGTCCCGCTGGCCCCCCTGGCAAGAACGGAGATGACGTAAGTGGCCTGTCCCCAAACTCTGGGGCCTGGTGGCCCTGCCACCCCCCCCCAGGTGACCTGCCTGGCTCGGGGACGTGCCACCAACGCGCTGTCCTTGTCCCCAGGGTGAAGCTGGCAAGCCTGGCCGCCCCGGAGAGCGGGGTCCCCCCGGCCCCCAGGTGAGACACACACGAGGGGACACCCCCAGCTGTCCCCCGGCTYGGGGACAGGGCCCTGCGGTGTGGGGACAACCCCCCCAGCGCCCCCATCACCGCCTGCCCTTCCCCACAGGGTGCTCGAGGTCTCCCCGGAACCGCCGGCCTGCCTGGCATGAAGGGACACAGAGTGAGTGTCCCCTCCCCTGCTGGTGACACTYGGGGGTTCGAGGGACCCCTGCCCTCAGCCAGGGTCCCCTCCTGACCCCTCCCCATCCCTTCTCCCTCCTGTCCCCAGGGTTTCAGTGGTCTGGATGGTGCCAAGGGTGAGCCCGGACCTGCTGGCCCCAAGGTGAGGAGTGGTGGCAGTGCCACCCCTGTCCCGGCAATGTCACCGCTGTCCCCTCCTCCCCTCAGAGCGGGTCCTTCACCGTGTCCTTCCTCCTTAGGGAGAGCCCGGCAGCCCCGGAGAGAACGGAGCTCCTGGGCAGATGGTGAGTGCTGGGCCCGGGGGGGAGGTCTGGGCGAGAGGGGACAAGGACGGGGAGGTGACACCCGATGGGGACCCAGCTCCTCCTCAGGGACACGCCAGGGAACGGCGCGGGAGGGCTTTGACCCCTCGGAAACCCCGCGGGCAGCAGCGGGGGTGGGAGGAGGCTCGGAAAGGGGGAAGTGTCCATCCAGGTGACCCAAACGCGYCCTAAACGTGTCCTTGTCCCCTCCCCAGGGTCCTCGTGGTCTTCCCGGCGAGAGAGGCCGTCCCGGCCCGTCCGGCCCAGCTGTGAGTATTTGGGATGGGCGGGGCTGAGAGCCCTGCGCGGGCACGGGGGGGCTGCGGCTCACCTGTCCCACGCGCGGGGGGTCACCTGTCCCGCCCGTGGGGGTCACCTGTCCCACGCGCGGGGGTCACCTGTCCCGCCCGTGGGGGTCACCTGTCCGCTCACGGTGTCCCCTCTCCCGCAGGGCGCTCGTGGCAATGACGGCGCTCCCGGTGCCGCCGGTCCTCCCGTAAGTACCCCCCGACCCCGCCCGCCCTCCTGCGCCTTCCCCGGGCGCAGATCCCACCCCGGAGATGGAGAATCCTGGCCGGGAGCCCGGGCTCTGCCGCCTGGGGGTCCCAGCTGCGGGTCTGGGGTCCCCCCTCTCTGACCCCCCGCCCTCTCTCCCGTTTAGGGTCCCACTGGTCCCGCTGGTCCCCCCGGCTTCCCCGGTGCCGCCGGTGCTAAGGTAGGGCCTGCCTGGCTCTGAGGGGCTGTGAGGGGCTGCGGGGGGCTGCGAGGGGCTGGGGGCGTGGGGAGGGGGAGCGCTGGGCACAGGGAAGGGCTCAGCGGGCTGGCACTGCCCGGCACAGCGGGGACATCCCCGGCCGTGTCCCGGGCTCCTCTGCCGGCCGTGCCTCCCCGGGAAGGAGCCGCGGGTGGAATCGGCCCCGCTCTGGCTCAGCCCTGGCACTCACGGCTCTTCCTCCTCCTCCTCCTCTTCCTCTCCAGGGTGAGACCGGTCCCCAAGGAGCTCGTGGCAGCGAAGGTCCCCAGGGTGCTCGCGGYGAGCCCGGTCCCCCCGGCCCTGCTGGCGCTGCCGGTCCCGCTGTGAGTGACACCCGAGGGCTCCCCGTCCTTTCGGCCTCGCGTCCCTCCGGCCTCTCCGTGAGCCTCCTCTTCCTCCTTTCTCTCCGCAGGGAAACCCCGGTGCTGACGGCCAACCTGGTGCCAAGGGCGCGACCGTGAGTGTCCCYCGTGTCCCCCGTGTCCCCGCTCCGCGGCTCGGGAAGGGCCGCGCAGTTCCCTCACGGCCTCCTGTGCCTCTCGCAGGGCGCTCCCGGCATCGCTGGCGCTCCCGGCTTCCCCGGTGCCCGCGGTCCCTCCGGCCCCCAGGGTCCCAGCGGTGCCCCCGGCCCCAAGGGTAACACCGTGAGTATCCCCGGCCTCCTCGGATCCTTCCCTCTGCTCCAGGCCGCCGCTGGATTCCCACCCGGAGGTGACTCCTGAGGCGTCCCGGGGTCCCTGAGGGGACAGGGGGTGGCAGATGCTGCACCCTTGTCCCCCCTGAGGRTTCATCGGGACGTGACTCGGGGGGTCCCTCCGCTCCTCAATCCGTTAAAAATCTCCTCTCTTCTCTCCCCTCCAGGGCGAGCCCGGTGCTCCAGGCAACAAAGGTGACACCGGTGCCAAAGGCGAACCCGTGAGTGACCCCCGCCTTGTGTCCCCTGGGCGCGGCCCCCGCTGGCTCCGGCCCCTCCTGGGGGTCCTCATCCCTTCGCCTCCTTCCCCAGGGTCCCGCTGGTGTCCAAGGCCCCCCCGGCCCCGCTGGAGAGGAAGGCAAGAGAGGAGCCCGCGGTGAGCCCGGCCCCGCTGGGCTGCCCGGCCCCGCTGGCGAACGTGTGAGTAGCGGCGTCCCTGTCCCCACCCCTGCCCTGTCCCTGTCGCCACCTCCTCCCGCATCCCCGTGTCCAGCGGCCGAACCTCGTGCGTGTTTGGGGACACCGCGGTGACATCCCCAGTCCCTTCAGCCTGGTCTCGCTGGTGGCCGTGTCCTGCTCCGGCACATCCCTCCCCTGTCCCCCCAGGTGTCCCCCTGTCCCCACACAGACCCTGCTGTGTCCAGCTCCGGCACATCCCTCCCCTGTCCCCGCCAGACACCTCCAGGTGTCCCTGTGTCCCAATCCGGCACATCCCTCCCCTGTCCCCCCAGGTGTCCCCCTGTCCTCACACGGACCCTGCCGTGTCCTGCTCCGGCCCATCCCTCCCGTGTCCCCCCCAGACCCCCGAGGTGTCCCCGTGTCCCAATCCGGCCCATCCCTCCCCTGTCCCCCAGGTGTCCCCCTGTCCCCACACAGACCCTGCTGGGTCCAGCTCCAGCCCATCCCTCCCCTGTCCCCCCCAGACCCCCGAGGTGTCCCCGTGTCCCCGCACTGACCCTGCCGTGTCCCCCTCCCCAGGGCGCTCCAGGCAGTCGCGGTTTCCCTGGCGCCGATGGCATCGCCGGTCCCAAGGTGAGTTCTCTTCTCCGTCTGCGGGAGAGACAAACTCGCCTCAGCGGGGCCCTGGGGACGCTGCCCGCTGTCACCTGCGCCACCCGCGGGGCTCTGYGGCTGTCCCCGGCTGCCGTCCCGCGGGTGGCTCACCCCTGCGCCCCCTCCCCAGGGTCCCCCCGGCGAGCGCGGCTCCCCCGGCCCCGTGGGCCCCAAAGGATCTCCTGGTGAAGCTGGACGCCCCGGGGAACCCGGACTGCCCGGTGCCAAGGTGAGCGGTGACACGGTGACACGGTGACACGGTGCCACATCAGCGCGGTGCCATCCCGCTCTCTGCGCTGCCGGAGGAGCTCCCGTCCTTTCCGGGATGCTCCCGCTCTCTGGAGCATCCCCTGGAACCCCTGAGCTCCTGACACCCCCTGTCCCTGCCCCGCAGGGTCTCACTGGAAGCCCCGGCAGCCCCGGACCCGACGGCAAGACCGGCCCCCCTGTAAGTTGTCCCCGCGRGTGTCCCCTCGTCCCCTGGCTGGCCCCGGGCCCCGCTAACGGGGCTGTGGCTCCCCCGCACAGGGTCCCGCTGGTCAAGACGGACGCCCTGGTCCCCCCGGCCCCCCCGGAGCCAGAGGCCAGGCCGGCGTGATGGGATTCCCCGGTCCCAAAGGTGCTGCGGTGAGTGCCACCCTCCCCGAGGGACCCTCAGGGCTCCTGTCCCCCCCTTCCTCRTCACGGGCTCATCACGGGCTCATCCCGCTCTGCTTTTAGGGCGAACCCGGCAAACCCGGCGAGAGAGGCGCTCCCGGTCCCCCCGGCGCCGTGGTGAGTGCGGGGCGGGGCACGGAGAGCCCCGGGGGGGGACAAGGGAGGGGTGACCCCGGTGAGGGGTGACAGAGAGGGTCACCGTGCTGTGGGGTGACAGCGAGGGTGACAGCGAGGGTGACAGACAGCGAGGGTGACAGGGAGCATCACCTCGGCGTGGGGTGCCAGGGAGAGCCGCGATGGGGTGTGAACGCGGTGTGAGTGGGGTGTGAACGCGCTGTTAGTGGGGTGTGAACGCGCTGTGAACGCGCTGTGAACGCGGTGCGAGGCCAGCGAAGGCTCCGGGCCCGGGGCCGCAGCGGGATGAGGTGTTTGGGATCGCGTCCCGGTGGCTACCGGCGCTCTTGGAGCGGGGACAGCTCCGTGACGTGGCCGCGGGCAGCTCGCCGCGGTGTCTCCCGGCCTTCGAAGGATCCCGCGGCCGCGGCCAGGCCCACGCCCCGCTCGGGGGAGGAGGGCACGGAGCCCCGCGGGGCCCGCTCTGAGCCCCCTCCCCTCGCTCCTCCCCAGGGTCCCGCTGGCAAGGACGGTGAAACCGGTGCCCAAGGTCCCCCCGGCCCCACCGTGAGTATCCCCCGGCCCCGCGGCCACCCCCGGCCACCCCCGGCCACCGGACGAGGGGCTCGGGAGCCACCTGCCCCCCTCCATGCCTGTCCCTTGTCCCCCAGGGTCCCGCTGGAGAAAGAGGTGAACAAGGTCCCGCTGGTGCTCCTGGATTCCAGGTGAGGGCTGTCCCCTTTCCCCGGCAGGGGGACAAAGCGCCCCGGAGCGCGGGTGACATTTCCCCCTTTCCCCTTTCCGCTCACGGCTCCTCTTCTTCCTCCCCAGGGTCTGCCCGGCCCCGCTGGTCCCCCAGGCGAGGCTGGCAAGCCCGGAGAGCAGGTGAGTGCGGGCACTGGGGACCCTCCTGTCCCCTCCTCAGCGCCCCTGTCCCGCTGCTGGTGTCCCCCAGGGCACCCCCATTCTGAGGGGGAATCCCAGCGCTGCCCAGGGAATGAGGCACCCCGGGGACCCCTCCGCCTGTCCCCGGTGCCACCCGCTGCCCCCTGACTCGTCACCTCCTCCCTCAGGGTGTCCCCGGAGACGCCGGAGCCCCCGGTCCCGCCGGTGCCAGGGTAAGCTGAACCCCCTCTGTGTCCCCGCTCTGGGCACCCCGAGGTGCCCCCACACGGCCCTGACGGCCCCGGGGCCTGTCCCGCCTCCCCTCCCCAGGGTGAGAGAGGATTCCCCGGAGAACGCGGYGTCCAAGGCCCGCCCGGTCCCCAAGGTCCTCGTGGTGCTAACGGCGCTCCCGGTAACGATGGTGCTAAGGTGGGTGCCAGGCTGGGCGTGGCGGGGTGGCAGTGGGACTGTCCCCGTCCCGCGGGGCACGGCTGTGAGGGCGGCTGGGTTGGGGCTGAAGCGGGGATGGATTTATCGCTCCGGGATCTCGCTAACCCCCCGTTCTCCCTCTCTCSCAGGGCGATGCTGGTGCTCCCGGAGCCCCCGGGAACCAGGGCCCCCCCGGTCTGCAGGGAATGCCCGGAGAGCGCGGTGCTGCCGGCCTGCCAGGCGCCAAGGGTGACAGAGTGCGTGTCCCCCGAAGCCCCCGTGTCCCCAAAACCCCGGTGTCCCCCTTGGTGACCCGCTCCCCGCCACCCCCGTGCCCTCCTCGGGGCTGGGTGTGCGTCCTGGGGAGGGGATGCTCTGTGTCACCTCTGTCCCCATGCCTTGGGGACAATCCCTCGCTGGGAGCCCAGCTCTCGTGAGGAGGAGGAGGAGGAGGAGGAGGAGGAGGAGGAGGATGAGGATGGTCCCGGCCTGCCCCAGGGAGGATGAAGAACCGGGGATGTCTCAGCACAGAGAGGGCTGAACCCCCGCAAGGGACCCGTCCCTGTGAGCCGCCCTTGTGTCCCTCCCGCAGGGTGACCCCGGTCCCAAAGGTGCTGATGGCGCTCCTGGCAAGGACGGTCTCCGAGGCCTGACCGGTCCCATCGGCCCSCCCGGCCCCGCTGGTGCTCCCGGTGACAAGGTGGGGACATCCCGCAGGGACAGACGTGTCCGGGCAGCCGCTGCCACCTCCCCGCCACAGCCCTGAGCCCCTTTTTTAATGTTTTCCTCCCCTTCTCCAGGGTGAAGCCGGTCCTCCCGGTCCTGCTGGTCCCACTGGTGCCCGTGGTGCTCCCGTAAGTGTCCCCCACCCTCGGTGACGGCCCCACCGCTCCTTGGTGGCCTTGGTGACCTGCTCATCTCACTCTGTCCCCTCCCATCTCCCTTTCCCAGGGTGACCGYGGCGAGCCCGGCCCTCCCGGTCCTGCTGGATTTGCTGGCCCCCCCGTAAGTGCGACAGCCTGGTCCCCCTCCTCCAGCCCGGGGGTCCCCTCCTGCCCCCCAGGGTGGCCCCGAGCCCCCCGGGCTCACCCCGTGCCCCGTGTCSCGTGTCCCGCAGGGCGCTGACGGCCAGCCTGGTGCTAAAGGTGAAACTGGGGATGCTGGAGCCAAGGGTGACGCCGGWCCCCCCGGCCCCGCCGGCCCCACTGGTGCTCCTGGACCTGCTGTGAGTGCCCCCYTCAGCCCCCCCAACCCAGTGCCCAACAGCCCCTCAGCTCAGCTCAGCTCACCCCTCTCCTCTTCCTCCTCTCCCTCCTCTTCCTCCCGCCCAGGGTGCTGTTGGTGCTCCCGGTCCCAAAGGTGCTCGCGGATCTGCTGGACCTCCTGTAAGTACCGGCGTTTGTGGGGAGGGGGCRTTTGGGGGGAGTCTGGGGRCGCCCCCRAGGTGTGAACRRCCCCAAAGTGCCTGAACARCCCCRAAGTGCCTGAACAACCCCAAAGTGCCCGAACTCTGGTTCTGCTCCCCCCCACACCGGGGGGCACCTCGGGCCCTGCGCCCCCAAAAGCGTCGGGGGATGGCAGCAGAGTGGGGCGGCTTCATCCCAGCAGGGGGAAAAGGGGGTTTGACCTTTGTACCCCCCAAATCAGCCCCCCGGGAGGGTTCTTTGCTCCTGATCAGCCCCGGGGGTCCCTGCAGTGACACCCGGCCAGGGGATTGTCCCCTGGAGCTTTGGRTCCGACCCCACTGACTGCAGCTTTCCCCCCTTGCCAGGGTGCTACTGGTTTTCCTGGTGCTGCTGGAAGAGTTGGACCCCCCGGCCCCTCTGTGAGTACCCCCGGGGGGATGTGGGGGGCTGGTGGTGGGGACATGGACAGGAGGAGCTGGGAGAAGGGGACAAGAGGAGCTGGGGACAGTGGGACAAGAGGAGCTGGGGACAGTGGGACAGAGGTGCTGGGGAGAAGGGGACAGGAGGAACTGGGGACATGGAGACAGAGGTTCTGGGGACAGGAGGAGCTGGGGACAATGGGACAGGAGATACTGGGGACACAGAACGAAAGGAGCTGGGGACAGGAGGAGCTGGGGACACAGAGCAGGTGATGCTGAGGACACGGCACAAGAGGTGCTGGGGACACAGAACGGGAGGTGCTGGGCACCGTCCAGCCGCTGCTCGAGGCCTCCCTGTCCCACTTGGCCCCGGGACAGCCCTGGCCGCCCTTCAGCTGGCAGCGAGGGGGGGATCTCTGCCTCACGGCCTCACCGCCTTCCCCCCGCTCAGGGAAACATCGGCCTGCCCGGCCCGCCCGGCCCCGCCGGGAAGGAAGGTGGCAAAGGTCCCCGCGGTGAGACCGGCCCCGCTGGCCGCCCCGGAGAGCCCGGCCCCGCCGGTCCCCCCGGCCCTCCCGGCGAGAAAGGAGCCCCCGGCGCTGACGGTCCCATCGTGAGTCACCCCCTCATCCCCTGCCCGGAGCCCTCCGCTCGTCTCCCCCTGTCGCTGTCCCCTCGGTGCCGAGGGTGACTCCGGCCACCGCTGAGGCTCCGTTTGTCCCCGCAGGGCGCTCCCGGCACGCCCGGACCCCAAGGTATCGCCGGCCAGCGCGGTGTTGTTGGTCTGCCCGGACAGAGAGGCGAGCGAGGCTTCCCTGGGCTGCCCGGCCCCTCCGTGAGTACCGGGGGGCTCCCGGGAACCGGAGACTCCGTCACCTCAGCGGGGTGAGTGTCCCGCGCTGTGTGACCCCGCGCTGTGTCCCCCCGCAGGGCGAACCCGGCAAACAAGGTCCCTCCGGCTCCCCCGGCGAGCGCGGCCCCCCCGGCCCCATGGGCCCCCCCGGCCTGGCCGGACCCCCCGGAGAAGCCGGACGCGAGGTGAGCGGCCCCGGTGGCCACCGTGGGGCCCGGGGGGAGCGGATCCCCCCGTGCTGAGGATGCCCCGCTGGGCGCTGCCCCTGGGGGGCTCGGTGAGATCCCCCCGTGATCCCCCCCAGCCCCTAACGAGGGTCTCTGCCCCCCCTTAGGGCGCTCCCGGTGCTGAAGGTGCCCCCGGCCGTGACGGCGCTGCTGGTCCCAAGGTGAGTGGGCTCTGAGGGGGGCGCGGGAGGGGCGCTGGGGTTGTGCTGGCACACACTGACCTCTCCTCTTCCTCCTCCTCCTCCTCTTCCTCCTCCTCGCAGGGCGATCGCGGTGAGACCGGCCCCGCCGGCCCCCCTGGTGCTCCCGGTGCCCCCGGTGCCCCCGGCCCCGTGGGTCCTGCTGGCAAGAACGGAGATCGCGGTGAGACCGTAAGTGATGCTCTGCCCAGAGCCCCCTTTGCCCGAGGAGGAGCCGGTTCCGGGCTGGCCCCGGGCTCAGCTCCTTCCCCAGGACGCCAGAGGTGCCACCACCCTGCAAAGGGAGGTGTCAGAGGTGCCGCCACCCCTCTCAGGGGTCCCTGAGCACCTCAGGGTGGTTGTGCCCCCAGCASGAGGTGCGGGCTGCTCTAACCTGTCCCCTTCTCTCCGTCCCAGGGTCCCCAAGGCCCCGCTGGCCCCCCTGGTCCTGCTGGTGCTCGTGGTCCCGCTGTAAGTGACGCTCCCGCTCCGTCCTGCTCGGGGCCTCTGTGTCCCCTCAGGCGTGGGGACAGCGACTGGCCAGGACCACGCTCAACTCATCTTCCTCTTCCTCCTCCTCCTCCTCCTGCTGCTGCTGCAGGGCCCACAAGGTCCCCGTGGTGACAAAGGTGAAACCGGTGAACAGGGCGACAGAGGCATGAAGGGTCACAGAGGCTTCTCCGGTCTCCAGGGTCCCCCCGGTCCCCCCGTAAGTCCCGCGGGGTGATGGCGGTGTCCCCGGGGCACACGAGACTGTGCTGATGCCACTTCTGATGTCGCCTCCTCTTCTTCTTCCTCCTCCTCCATTGTCACAGGGCTCTCCCGGTGAACAAGGTCCTTCTGGTGCTTCCGGTCCCGCCGGTCCCCGAGTGAGTCCCGGGATGAGCTGCGACACCGGGGGGGTGGCGGGGGGACCCCCAGGGCCATGGGGTGTCCCCGTGGGAACCGTGTGTCGGGGCTGGAGGGGACACACGGGGCAGCTCTGTCGGGGACAGTTCTGTCGGCGATAGCTCTGTCGGGGACAGTTCTGTCGGCGATAGCTCTGTCGGGATACAGCTCTGTCGGGGACAGCTCTGTCGGGATACAGCTCTGTCGGGGACAGCTCTGTCGGGACACAGCTCTATCGGAGACAGCTCTGCCGGCGCTGCGCGGCCTCTCTCACTCTCTTCTCCCGTCCCGCAGGGTCCCCCCGGCTCCGCCGGTGCTGCCGGCAAGGACGGTCTGAACGGGCTGCCCGGTCCCATCGGTCCCCCCGGCCCCCGCGGCCGCACCGGAGACGTCGGTCCCGTCGTACGTGCCGAGCCCTCCGCCCTCCCCGGAGCCTCCGGCCTCCAGCTCGCACTCCTCGCTCACCATCCTCCTCCTCCTCCTCCTCTGCTCTCCTCCCGCAGGGTCCCCCCGGCCCCCCCGGGCCCCCCGGTCCTCCCGGCCCTCCCAGCGGCGGATTCGACTTCAGCTTCCTGCCGCAGCCGCCGCAGGAGAAGGCGCACGACGGCGGCCGCTACTACCGGGCCGACGACGCCAACGTGATGCGGGACCGCGACCTGGAGGTGGACACCACCCTCAAGAGCCTGAGCCAGCAGATCGAGAACATCCGCAGCCCCGAGGGCACCCGCAAGAACCCCGCCCGCACCTGCCGCGACCTGAAGATGTGCCACGGCGACTGGAAGAGCGGTCCGTGTCCCCTCCCTCCGGTCCCCGGCGGCCCCTCGGGGGTCTCACCCCGTTCTCTGTCCCCTCTGCTGCTCCTCAGCTCTGTCCTGCCCTCCCCTCCATCCCCTCCCCTTCCTCCCCTCCGTGTCCCTCTCCCGTTTGCTCCTCTCCTCCCTCCTCTTCTCCCGCTCCACGCTCCACCCCCAGCTCCCTCCTGGGCCTTCCTCCCTCCCCACCTCTGCCTGCTCCTCACCTTCCTCCTTCCTCCCTTCATCCTCATCATCTACCACCTTCCATCTCTCAGCCGCCATCCCTCACCCCTCCCTCCACGCTCTGCTCCTCGCCTCCCTTCTCCATCCCCTGGGGCTGTTCCTCATCCTCACCCTTCCTCCCTCCTGGCTCTTCCTCACCTGTTCCCTCCTGGCTTCTCCTGACCTGCATCCCTCTGGCTGCTCCTCACCTGTTCCATCCCTCTGGCTGCTGCTCAGCTCCATTCTCCATCCCCTGGGGCTGTTCCTCACCTTCATCCTTCATCCCTCCTGGCTGTCCCTGACTTCCATCCCTCCTGGCTGCTCCTGCCCTGTTCCTTCCTGGCTGTCCCTCTCCCTGTCCCTCCCCTGTCCCCTCCTGGCTGTCCCTCTCCTCCATCCCCCCTTCCCTCCCTCCTCCCCATCTCCCTCCTTCCCCCCTCTCCTCACCTTTTCCCCATCTCCCCTCAGGTGAGTACTGGATCGACCCCAACCAAGGCTGCAACCTGGACGCCATCAAGGTCTTCTGCAACCTGGAGACGGGCGAGACGTGCGTGTACCCGAGCCAGGCCTCCATCGCCCGCAAGAACTGGTACCTGAGCAAGAACCCCAAGGAGAAGAAACACGTCTGGTTCGGCGAGACCATGAGCGACGGCTTCCAGGTGAGCAGCGTCCGCTGGGGGCCACCACGGGGTTGTGAGGCCACCAAGGGGTTTGTGGGGCCACCAAGGGGTTTGGGGCCACCACAGGGTTGTGAGGCCACCACGAGGCTGGGAGATGGCAAGGCTGGAGCAGCTCCATGGTGAATTCTTCATGCTTTTCCCCCCTCAGTTTGAGTACGGCGGCGAGGGCTCCAACCCGGCCGACGTGGCCATCCAGCTGACCTTCCTGCGCCTGATGGCCACCGAGGCCTCGCAGAACGTCACCTACCACTGCAAGAACAGCGTGGCCTACATGGAGCAGGCCAGCGGCAACCTCAAGAAGGCCCTGCTGCTGCAGGGCGCCAACGAGATCGAGATCCGCGCCGAGGGCAACAGCCGCTTCACCTACGGCGTCACCGAGGACGGCTGCACGGTGGGTGCTGGGCCGGGGGCTTGGGGRSAMCKGGGAGGGSTGGGRATCACCCAGGGGAGTGACCCYGGTGTCCCCGCAGAGTCACACGGGCTCCTGGGGCAAGACGGTGATCGAGTACAAGACGACGAAGACCTCGCGCCTGCCCATCATCGATTTGGCTCCTATGGACGTCGGCGCTCCGGACCAGGAATTCGGCATCGACATCGGCCCCGTGTGCTTCTTGTAACCCCCCCCTCCTACCCGACAGGATGTGCCAGGAGAGAGAGAGAGTAATAATAATGATAAAATAATAATAATAAAAAAAAATAAAAAAAAAAAAAAAAAAAAACACAAACAAAAAAAAAAGGAGAAAATGTCACATGGACTTTTTTTTTTGAATTTGTGTCGGTTTTCTACGCAGCGCCTCTGAAACAACTGCGGTTGTGTTGCCGTAAGAGAAAAAAACCTCAAAAACCCTCCCCCBGCCCCCCCAAAAAAGAGCATTCAAACCCCCCCAAAACATTTTTAAAAACCGCAAATAAATGACTTTTTCAAACGAAATCACCAGGAAGTGGGTTCGCTTGCTTGGCCCCCCCTCATTCCTCAGCCCCCCCAGGGGTCCCCGGAATCCCCAGGCCCCCTCCCCCCCAGCCCCTTCTTGCATCTCATTAGAATTTAAAGTTTTGCTGCGAGGAAGGTGTTGAACCCCTGCCCATAATTTGCTTTTTTCCCCCTCGTTTTCCCTCTTTCTCTCCCCTCTCCTCATTTTTTTTTCCATTCACATAACGCTGATTTTGAGTTCTCTCGATTTCCTTATTTTTTTGTCATGACTTTTGTTTYGTTYYGTTTTGTTTTGTTCGTTGTTTGTTCTTCGTTTTATTTTATTTTTTTTCATTCAGGCAGCAAAAATCCCAATTTCCCTCCCAAGGCTCGGAGCAGCTCCTGCTGACGCCCCGGTCCGGATGGCTACCTCACCACTCTCGGGCTGTTTCATCGTCTTTTTTCACGATTTTGGGGTTCTTTTGTGTGGTTTTTTAAATTTTTTTTTAGCTTCTTTCGGAGCTTTTCAGCCGTGCCGGGACTTTCCTGCCAGGTTCAGAGCAAAGGTGCTAATTTTCCCTCCCTCTTATTCCCCCTTTTTTAATTTTTTCCCTCTCTCTTTGGTTGTTCTCTTATTTGGATTTTCCTTTTGGAGGTTTCTTTCCCTCAGGATTTTTATCCTGGTTT
>CADDXX010001531.1:0-26163 GCA_902810485.1 Alauda arvensis
CTCTCTGTGTGAAGGTTGCAGTGTGAAGATTGTGGGAAGACACCACAAGATGAGGTATGATCCTCTGGCCCTCTCCACAGCCCTTCCTCTGTCAGGCATCCCTGCAGAAGTCACCTCCTCACTTTAAAACCCCCATCTCCTCTCCTCATGAGCAGCACCAATTACCCAGTACTGATGCAAAGGAAAACAGTGGCAGGATCCATCCTTCTGGTGACACGCTGCAAAACTTGTGTTCTAACATGACCAAAATTCAATTAAAGCAAAACAGCATCAAAACAGTMATTTTAGAGAGGAATTTGGCAGGATGCTGGCTTTATCCAATCAGCCTGCTTTATGGGATACAGTGCCTGAAGTCACAGTTGTGCCAGATAGAGAGAGCTCCTCTAAACCAGATTATAGATGAGGTAAAGCTGAAGACTTGGACTTGAAARTCCCAGTCTAAAACCTAACCAGCAGATGAGAGAGTTATTATGCTACCACCCACCCTTGGAGTCAGAATGTTTTGCTGCATAAAATCCATTGCAGATGTGATTTGCATGGCAAAAATTCCCCGTGGACTAAGCTCACATCTCTGTGGACTGTGCAGGTTTGGGATGTGCCATCCCTTTCTGTACTGCTGGAAGAGGGAAGGTAAAGGCTGGGCAGAAGGGAATCAATATCAGCAGGATCTGAATCTCACATGAATCTCACATGAATCCTTGGAAGCTTCTCCAAGGAGTCTGTACTGAAKCTGCAAGCTGCTGTGCATAGATAATCCTGAAGCTGACTGAGTGCCATTTTGGTTTGGCCAGCACTGTGAAAACAGGTGAGTTTTGTAAAAAATTAAGGCTATCGAGGCCAAGCAGGCATATCCTGCTTGGATGGTGTGGGTATGAATTAAACTTTTGTTGGAAGTTTGCAGATTGTGCCAGMCAGAAAAGTTCTGTTCACTTCACATCCAGCAGGCAAGGTTATTCTCATGTCAGTGCAGAATAAGTCAGCTTGGGAAGAGTCCCCAGGAGGTGTCTAGTCCAGCATCCTGCTCCAAACAGGGTCAGCCATGAGGTCAAATGGGGGCTTTATGCAGTCAGGTATTGAAAAACCCCATGGATACAGAGTATTTCAACAATGCTGCCATGAGGGCACCCTGGCTTGCAGGAAGCAGGGTGGAAGATTTATTCCACCTGAGTGGCRCAATTTAGACACTGCACCTCAAATACTGGCTGCAGTGACAGCAACTGTGGTGTGAAATCACAATAAATACCATCTGCAAACAATCCTTTAAGCCACAGGAGTGGAGGGCATAGCAACCCAGCCAGAGATGKCAGAGTGAAGAGTGAGGAGCTTGGGAATCAGCAGTAGTAGGGAAGGACAGACAGGTTTGGGAATTGGACAGGATGCTGAGACTGTGGCTGGAAACTACAGGAAGAAACAAGAGCAGAGGCTGGAGAGATGCATGAGCAAACATCAGAACTGATGGGCAAGRAGGTGGGGGGATATTAAGAGGAAACACATTATTTGAAAATTCTACCAAAGAGCTGGAGGACACATGGAACTGAAAAGAAGAATTAAGGAGTTGGTGTTAGAGGTGAGGGCAAAGAAACAGGCTGGGAATGAACCAGGTTTGGGAACTATGGCACCTCTCCCCTTTCTGCACAYGGGGCAGAAAGCCTGGGAAGGAGTGGGAGAAGCAGTAGTTTGAGCAATGCCTGTTGGCATATTTTTTGATTTTGAGGTTCTAACAAATTCCTACTGACCTGTTCCTCTGCCTTGCTCCAGTGACACCGTGTTGTGACAACCCATGCCCAATGTTTAACAAGGGCAAATATACACCACACACTTGATTTTGGGCTAGGAAGAAGGAGAGRATTTTATGAGAGAGACATTGCATTAAGCACTTTATTAAAGAAGTTGTGCTGTTAATAAAACCCACTGTAAATATCACAATCTAGATTGCTTATGCAATTTTAATTCAGTCTTGCCTCAGTGTGTGGTGCAATCTATTCTAAATTAAATGATCACACGGATTATTATCTTGCTCCACAAGACCTCTGCTGCAAAGCAAACACAAGGAAGTCATTAAGTCCCTTCCCCAAAGMGCTTCCAGTCTTAGGAAAACCAGACAAGGGGGTGTGAAGGGAGCCATTCCAAGAAGGAGGGGGCTTGAGAGCACGTAGGATAATGAGCTTCAATATAGCAGAAGCATTTACAACTAGATTATTTTTGGAGAATTACATTTGGACAAGAGAAGCTCCAATGAACACCCTATGGAAGCCTTCCAGTGCCTAAAGGGGCCTACAAGGAAGACAGAGACAGACTTTTGACAAGGGCACATAGTGACAGGACRAGGAGGAATGGCTTTACACTGAAAGAGGGTAGGTTTAGACTAGGKATKAGGAAKATATTGTAAGGGTGGTGAGGCACTRTAACAGCTTGCCCAGAAAAGCTGTGGATGACCCATCCCTGGAAGTGTTCAAGGCCAGATTAGAACTAGGAGAGTTTTAAGGTCTCTGCAACCCAAACCAGTCCATGATTCTGTAAGTCTATTTTTTTTCCTGGAGTCACAGTAATACTAAGAAATGAGATAAAAACAATTAAAAGCAAGAAACAGGTTACACAAGGGAGACACAACCAGGGGATCCACTGATACACAAGGCAAGGCAAAGGGAAGGTTTCAGCTCTGGAAGATAAAAATATGAAGCAAAACAGTGGTGATTTTTTGGTTATAGCAGTGCGTTCCCCCTGCTGCATCTCCCTTATGTCTGAGGAGGGCCAGGCAGTGCCTCTCTATTGATCTGTGGTTAGATGCTACATCAAACAGCTGAGAGCAGCAAAGCCTCTTGCTGCCGTGCCTTGTGGCCCCATCACCCTAGAGCCAGTGTGAGCACCTGACAGCCACAGTCCTTTGGGAATTGCCCACAAAGTGCATTTTAAAACTGCTAAAAGGATGCCTCCATGCCTCTTGCAACCCCGCTGTGAGGAGCCCAGTGCCATCCACAGAGCTGCTATGGGGCAGTCACAGCCTTGGTTAAAGGCAGTGGTGCTGATTAATCCCATYAAATCCTGCAGGGGCACTTTCACCATCCCCAGCCAGGCTAAAGATGGTACTCTCACCCCCTCAGACCTGATGGGTATGAGGGCTTTCTACAGCACCTCTCCCTCCTACCACTCTCACCCACAAAGAGATCCAAGCAGCCCAAGTGCCAACACATAGTTCTGAAGTAAATTATTAAAAATAGGTAGATAAACTCTGCTCTCCACAGGATCTCCTTTTTTCCTTGCCCACATACAAGCCAGCCTGTGGCCACCCCGACCTGTGGGTGCATAAAGAGGAAGGTCCACAAGTCATACGTGCAGTGAAGGGAAACCTCACCCTGCTGCTGAGCTTCCTGTGCCCTCCTGGCAACTCCCTGCAAGCCCCATCTGCCGTGCCAGAGTGGATGGTGGGCACAGCCCAACCTCCAGAGAGAGAAGATCCACTGGCATCATTCGTACCCCAGTGACTACAGTCTGAGGAGAACTGTGCCTCAGAGACTCGATCTCAGACCCCAAGAGAAGCCACATCACCGAGATGTGGCAGGGTTAGTAGCCGTGCCCTGGCCATTCGTGCTGTGCCTACTCGCAGTGGTCCCTAGAGAAGGCTGCTTCCCACTATGAGTCTCCTTTCTAGCTTCCTCCCCGCTTACCACACTCCTTCATCTCAGGTTTGAGGTAGTTCATTTAAAGATATATTTTTTTAAATCTTCCCCTTCTTAAAATCATCTCTGCTTTGATTTTTTTTCTTTTTTTTTAAGCGACAACTTTCCATCTGCTGGGCAAGCAGCCTCAAGATGCTGAGCATCTCCCCGCCTTCGGCCGCAGCACCGTTGCCCCGGCTCCCCGGATTCCCAGCGCCCCGTGCTCCCAGCTCCCCGGGTTCCAGATCCCCACTTCGCCTCCGGGCAGGAGCAGGTCCATCCCTCAGCAAAGCACGCCCTCGCTGCGGACCCCGGCTCCGAAATTCGCCTTTCGCCGGGTCCCTCTGGGAGAAGGGCAGCCTCGCTGGCAGCCGGGGCAGGCACGGGGAGCGCAGCCCGGCACCGCTGCCCCTCGGCGGGCACGGCGGGGTCCCGGGGCAGGGGGCGGGCGGGAGGAGGTGGCCAGCCGGGTCCCGCCCCGCGGCTCCGCGCCGGGAAAGGCGGCGGGAGGCAGCGGGTCGGGCCGGGAGTCAGCGGGGCCGGGCAGCAGGAGCGGGACCGGGCTGTGCTCGGCGGCGGCGGCGGCGCGGCCCGACGGGCCGGGGGTAAGTGCTGATCGCTGCCTCCCGTCCCCTCGCGCCCGGTGCCGGCAGTCCCTTTCCCCGCAGCCCCCCGCCGCCCTCCCTGCCCGGTTCTCCCCGGCCCCCGGCGCCCCGCGGCACGGCCGGGGCACCCGGAGCCGTGCGGGGCGCACCGCGGGAGCGGCGCTGCCCCCGCTGCCCCTCGGTGCGGGAACAGCGGCAGCGGAGCTGCGCCCGCAGCTGCAGACGAGCCCAAAGCCGCCGCTACGCCTGGACCTGCGCTCGGACCCCGAACCCTTCCCTCACCTGCACCTGCCGTGCACCCGGACCCCTCCGAAGCGGAAACCCACGGGAGGAGCGTCCCTTTYCCCCCCTTCCCCCTCTCTCTGCTGCGATCCCCGTCCCCATGGCAGTTTGTCACCACCCAGGGTGGTGGGTGTCCTGCCACCCCTCTGCGAGGGTATCCAGGTACTCTGGTACGTGCCTGGATTGGCAGCACCCCGGCCAGGTGCSGAGTGGGCAGGACTGGGAGGGGGGACGTGGAGGAAAGTCCAGGGATAAGGGACCTGGCAGGGCTGGGAGGGATCTTGGTAGGGAAGACTGACTTTGGGATGAGAGTCGGAAATTGTGTTCATGGATATAAGAAACAGAAGGCAAGACAGGAAACCCGCAGCCATACTGTGTGTTGGGATGCCTTTTATGCCTTGTAGTTATATACATTGTGGGTGACGTGTTGTTCATTCCCTGCTCTGGCCTTGCTTTATCACCTAGCAGCTGCTTTTTCCAGCACTACAGAAYGAGCCTTTCCTGGCTCCATACAACACAGAATTCCCAGAGTGGGAACTGTGTCCATGCAAGGGACACAGTAAATTGAATCCTGTCTTTGGGTGGCTGCAGCTCAACTGTTTATTAACAGTCCCAGACTCAGCAGAAGCACTCATGCTACAGGAGATCTTCATGATCCAGTAGAAAGCWTAACTTCTTTGTCAGGGTCAGGCAGAAGAAGGATAAAGGAGGCAAGCACAAGCTGTAAGAGAGAATTTCACCCCTGTTCYGAGGGATCTGGGTTCACAGGGCATGGGGAAGTTCAGTTTCCATCTCATTCAACCTTTGTCCTCTCCCAGCCACAAAGCATCAGTGGCACCAGTTTTAAGGATGAGTATATCCCAARGGGCTGGAGCAATTTATACCCATTGCACAGCTCTTCTTCCAGGACTGTAGCTGTGCAGCAGCTGTGCACCACAGATGCTGCTGTTCAGGGGGTGAGGTGAAACAGAGTAATGTTTATACCAYTGGCATTGCAATGCTTTGTCCTTGTTTTTCATACCTGTCATATTGATGATGAGTTCAGCAACAGGAGCAGTAGCAAAGGAAAAAAAAGATACAAGCCATTAAATGTCACGGAACAACCTTGGTACAGCAGCTTTCATATTTCTGGAAAAAAATCCTCCTCTTAAATCAAGGAAGGGAAGGTTACWGAGAATAGACTTGAACCTATTGTAAGAAAAAGACATGCAGAGCACCCTGCAAGCACTTTYCCATTATTTCATCCCAAACATCAAGCTGGTTTGCTTTTCAGCACAGGAAGCACATCTTCTGGCAAGGCATGGAAAACACAGAGCACAGTATGGATRGAATGGGAACAGCACCAGCAGTCAACCCTTTAGAAGACAGGCAGGGCTTGGGACATGCTGCAGGAAAAGAGGAATTCTGGAGGTGGTGCTTGCTGCYAGGCAGCCAGGGATCAAGAGTCTCTGCCAAGCTGCCAAGCACTCGAGTGTGTGAAGTTATTGAAGACATTTTTTGATGAGAGAAGGAAGAGGATACTTCCCAGAGGAAAAGATAGAAGTTTAGAATTTTGGCCAAGCCCTAGTATGTTTGGGTAGCTGTGTTGGGTCTTCCTCATCATTTCAAGTTGTTGTCTTTCAGGCTGCACTCTTGCMCAGCTGCCTTGTACTGTGGTGTGACTTTGGTGCATCTCAAAGCCATTGCCCACTTTCCAAACTGCTGTATTGATTGCTAAGATCCACCTTTCACATGCACACAGGAGGTGAAATTCTTCCCTTGGTTTAGATTCAATGAAAAACAGACCAGGCCAAGCAAGTCTTTAGGCAAAGCTCTGTCCATATATGAGCAGAAAAAAGACCTCTCTGATTGGCTCGAAGGAGAATTCATAAGGAAATCATACCAGTACCCAAAGGGGGTACTGTTCTCCACAGTTATTGCAGAGCTCTGATTTTCAGTCCTCTCTTTCTTTCTCTTTGCAGTGGCAACCCCATGGCCCTCTTCACCAGAGCCAGCAACCACCCTAACACAACAGCCCCCATTCCCTGTGGGGCAAACAGCACCACGGGGCCTGAGCTGCCCCACGCACACGCCTACTACGCCCTGTGCTACTGCCTCCTGATTGTGGCCATCATCTTTGGGAACGTGCTGGTGTGCCTGGCTGTGCTCAGGGAGCGCAMCCTGCAGACCACCACCAACTACCTCGTGGTGAGCCTGGCCGTGGCAGACCTGCTGGTGGCCACTCTGGTGATGCCCTGGATGGTGTACCTGGAGGTGAGTACCTCTCAGAGAGTTTCACCACACCACTGCATGCGTGGTCATGTTCCTAACGTTCAGACTGATCTGTGTGGAACAGCCCTGGAGCTGTCCTGCAGGCTGTGCACTGCCTGGGTGTGCTGCATGGAATGATTTAAAAAAAAAGGAGTAAGTGTGTATGTGTGTGGGAAGCCATCCCAGCAAGATAGGATTAGACTCTTCAGTTTGATTGCAAGTGAAAAATATTATTAAAAGGCAAGTTTTATTTCAGACTGGAATAGTCTATCAGCTCAAGTGCATTCCAGTCGTTAATGAAATCACATTGTGCGTTGCTTTAGAAAATACTTGGCAGTCACTCTTGCTGTGGACAGGGTGGGACTGAGGCACATCTGTGGAGCAGCCTCTGCCCCATGCAATGCCTTGGTCATGATTTGTGAGCACAACACTAGGTCCTTCTCCTAGTTGTGTTTGTAGAYCCATTCAAAACTAATTTCCTGTGTGGAGCTTGGATAATCAAAGCAGCTGATGTGAGAGTGATCCAAACAACAGAGAACTCATCCACATCCTAAACCCCAGCTACCAATCCTGGCATTGCACAGCACTTCCTATGGAACTGGGCTGTTGGACTCCAGCAAGACTAAGGTTTAAAAAACAGTCCAAAAAACCCCAAAGWTTTTTCAGTATTTGCTGCTGTTTATGGATCAGCAATGCCATCAATGAAGCAGAAATGGCATCATGCTTCAATACATCATGAGCCTGGAAATTGCCAAAAAATCATTCAGTCCCTAAAACCATGTAGAACACCTATTCATTTACTGGAGGTTTGCCAAGCCACACTTCAGAACTGGCCCTTATTTATGGAGAAGCTTAAGGTGAATGAATGCCTCAGATTTAAATGCCACTTGTGAAGTTTCTGTTTTACACTCCATTCTTAGAGTCATCAGTGCCTATGGAATGTGTTATTTTATCAATCATGCAGTCCAGAACTGTCTCATTCTGAGAAATCTCTTGGGAAGGCTGTGACAGAGCAGCAACAGGAGCATTTTATAGCCTCAAAACCCTCATCTCCACTTAAGGAGGTTTCTGGCACAGAAGTGCTGTTCAGCAGTGTGTCTAGCAGTCTGACACACCAATACAGCTGCCCTCTTCTTTACTGATCCCTGGTGCTCTGGCTGCTGAAGCTCACCCAGGTTTCCAAGCCGGTGAATCAGGGTATCCTGCCCACTGGAGTCTGAGGGTGTTAGACACCATCACGCCTTATAGTCATTGCATGGATGGAGGAGGACATGTGGCAGCATGGCTGGGAACACCCTCCTCAGCCTTCTCACAACATCCAGTTCTACCAACAAAGGGGAAGAAAGCTTCAGGGGAAGGTTGTCACTGAGGTCCAATCTGCTGGTACGGTGTGGGAGTCACACTGTCTCCTCAGCTTGTCTCTCACGTGGGAGAAGTGAGGCCTGAGGTGCTCTGTGAGCTCCAGGAGCTCTACTGGGCTGGTGTCACAGGGAGGACAGAGCTGAGTTCCTGCAGCTCAGCAGTACTGGCCACATGAGTGCTCTTTGTACTCCCACCCTGCAAAGCCATGAGCAGCCTCTCASAGCTGCAGGAGCCAGCAGCAGCCCCAGGCATCAGCTCTCAAACACAAAACCCTTCAGGGAGCCAGCTTAGATGCACCACTACTTTCATGCCTGCCACTGCCTGCTGCAGCTTGGTTTCCTACTTTCCCATCCACCTGCTCCAAAATGTGGCATCACCATTTGTGTCTGAATTCTGGAGATTTTGTTGTTTGTTTTAAGAATTTGGGAGAGTGGTGGATATGCATAAGTTTAAAAATATAATCACTGAGCATTCACAATCTGGAAAGCTTCCTATGGAGTTTGGAATTAAAAAATAATAACACCACAATTTTGCAGCTGAAGCAGACTGGTCATAATGGAAGATTAGGTGCAAACCTGACCTGAATAGTCTATAGGGATCTTTAGCATTGTGTTTGACAGAGCCAGGATTTCACCCTGGACACTCTTCTGCTGCATAATCACTGGGTGGTAATGAGAGATTGTAYCAGCTCATCTCTATGTAGCTTGCTCTCATCAGTAAGAGAATAATATTTGACCATCTACCTCACCCAGGCAGATGTGAGAATTCATTCAATTAATACCTGGGATATCCTTTGAGATTCCTGGACAAAAAGCATCAGAGGGATAAAGAGGTACCCTGCCAGCACATGAAAACCAGAAATGCAGACTAGCAGGTTCTAGCTGCTGTAGCAAAGATGATTAGAACAGAGCAATAAAAGGAAGAGCAGAAATAGAATTTAAAAAATTTTGAACAAGGCATATAATAAAAAGGCTCTTCTTCACTATTAAATTCTGGAATAAATTCTGGGTTCATATGCATCACAGGTAAATATTAACTACTTCAACTCCAGCAGAGCTACTCCCCATTTTAGAAGTGGCAGRTGGGAGTGAGAATGGGTTTTAAGACCAAACATTTTGATCTGTCAAGCATCCTCTTAGACAAGCTACAGTCTAGTATGCAGRTGGTGTGATCTGATAGCATCATCCTGAGAGGGCTCACTTCTGAGCTACCCCCACCAGCACCTTCTTCAGTTTTAATGGYTCACATTCTTGAGCTCAGCATTTTCTGTGCTCAGGACCCTGGRAAGTCCCTCAGTTAAGTGCTTGTTCATCTGCTGGGTTAGCAGCAGCTGSCTTTCATGTGAACACCTGCCACTGGCTTGGTGAAATATCCTTCAGACKCCACAGCTCACACAGAAACTGCATTGCTTTTTGCCTCAAACTGCAGAAACACCCCGTACTGGGTCTCACTGCAAAGGCTTCCAGCATATTTTTTTTAGTATATTTTGAGGTGGTCAGGCAGATCTCAAAATCTGCAACTAAAGTAAAACCAAGCGTAGTGATTATTTGGAAGCTGAACCTATCAATTAAGGTCCCTAAGGTCCCAAGCCTTCGGTTTGCATGCCTTGTAGCTCACCTGACTGTGCAGAAAAGCTCAGTGGGTTTGGTTTGACTGCTTTTTCCCCTTTACTTTTTTATAAGAAAGCAAAGGAGCACCACCTTTATCAAGAGAACTGGAGAAGAAAGCACAATTCCCTTCTGCACTCTGCAAGCCACTTCCCATTTCCCTCCCCTGCATTCATCCAGGGTCAGGGGGTCTATTGGAAGACTGCCTCATTCAATACCTGATTTCTGAAATGTAGCAGCTGGGTCCAGCAGAGAACACCCTAAAGACACAGCTCACCTCAGCACRTTTCTGTGCCCATGTGTGGGAACACTGTCACTATCAGAACCATTTAAATTTCTCTGGATTATTTCTTAGACAATTCTCACAGAGTGAATTTTGTGTTTGTACAAGTGCTTCTCTCTGCAGGGAGCCACATCCTTCCTAGGCACCAACACTCACAGGCACTAGAGGGCTGTTTGTCTCCCASCCCTCAAAGCCATCTCTTTTCCAGACTGAAAGTGTCCTGCTTCCTTAGCTGCTCCTCACAGCTGCCCCAGGAGTGTGGATTGTTTTGGTGGCTCTCCACTGGACTCACTCCTGTTTATCAGTGTTTTTCCTCTACTGATGCCTCAAAACCAGGTGCAATTATTCCAGATATTGTCTAAATGTAAGCAGAGAGACCAGGAACAAGTTTCTGATAGCTTATCAGGATCCAGCTAAAACAGCAGGATCTACAGGGCTGCAGGCTGAAATCCAGGCTCTCTCCCAAGCATGGACTTTGCCCCCTTTTTCTCTCCTGCTCCCCCATTCAGCCAGCACTGGGTTTGTTGGCAGTTGAACAAGGAGGCAGCCTGCCCTCCATCTCCTACAAGGAGTGGGCACTGAGGCCCACCTTCCTTGGAATCAGGCTCTCATCCCAACCACAAGGAGAGCAGGGCCACACATGCTTGGAGCATGCTTGTCATTTAAAAAGGTCGTTGTCAAGAACTTGGTGGCTGCTCCAAAACCCACTTTTCTCCATTGCTAAGACTGGCTGCAGCTGAGCTTTCACAACCACACACTTCAGATTAAAAATTCAAAACAACCAGAACAACAGCTTGGTAACAACTCAAGCCCCTTTTTCTGAGTGGTCTATGAGTTCTCAYTCAGATCTAATAATCTAAATCTGTAACTGAGATAAGAATTCAAATAAGGYTTTTGAGAAGCCTCAATCTCAGATCTCAGTTTCATACATAAATGCAAAAACTTTGCAGCACTGTTCCAGCTTGCTGCCTGCACCCTGGCAGCTAAGCTGAGAAAGACTCTCAGCCCCTTAGAGTTCCTCAGATAATCATTAATCAAAGGATAAATACAGTGAGATCAGATTTAAATCAATTTGTCATGCTAAGCCTTGAGAGAAGGGGTAGCTGCTGTTTCTTCTCCCTGCCTCCCTCTGCAAGAGCAAATAAAGGATTGAAATTCAAGTGAGGCTCCTCCTGCACGACCTCCTGCTGCATTATCTTGCACACAGCACAGGTGCCTCAGTTTCCCTCTGCCCATCACGTAACTCCTCCAGCTGCTGAGATACTTGGAGGAGAGCAGCTGCTGACCCATAACTTGTCAGGAGCTGGTGCAGGGCAGGGCTGACACTTCTGTGTCTCTGGTGCAGGTGACCGGCGGGGTCTGGACGTTCAGCCGCATCTGCTGCGACATCTTCGTCACCATGGATGTGATGATGTGCACAGCCAGCATTCTGAACCTCTGTGCCATCAGCATTGACAGGTGAGACACAGCAGCATCCAGGGGGACAGGCTGGATCTGGGGCTCAGCCCTGTGTCCCGGTGGGGCAGGGACAGAGATGTGGGGTGAGCACAGACAGCGTCGGTGTCTTCAGGACAGCAAAGCCCAGAGGGTCTGTCCCTGCCACTAGTGCTGGTAATGTGGCTCTGCTCTCATTGTGCTAGAAGAGGTCTGCACTGGAGGGCAGGCAGACACAAGCAATAAAACATCCCCAGTTGATAGTCAACCACATCCTCGAGCTGTTTAAAAGCAGGAACCACAATTGGTCATCCAGCACTCCCTGAGGGTCAAAGAGGGTTTCTCCTTCTGGAGATCTCACTCATGAAGCTTTAATAAACAAAATCCTGCCATATACACAGGGAGAGATGAAGATTATTGCTGTGTAATCTTGAGCTTTGCTCTGGTTTTCTGCCTTTTAAAACTGAGCCTRTTTTAAGCAGAGAGGGCTGGGAGCCAAGACCTTGGCACATGTGATCCTCCTGGGACCACAGGAAGTGGGAGAAGGGAAAAATACTGCATGCTGTGCCTTTGTAATGTGTAGTTCAAGGGTAGTAGTGCAAGGCAGCTCTCAGTGCTGCCTTGGTCTGGTGTTCCTCCATGGGAATGTGTATCCCCATTTTAGTTTGGCTCTGTCTGCTAGGAGCAGCCCCCAGGCTCTCCTAAAGACGAGACTCCAGTGCCTTCCAAATTTTTGCCCTACTGAGCTGTATCTCCTGGGGAACCCCAGCAAATGAAGGTCCTTGACACCTGCCCCTGGGCAGCCCTCTGCCTGTCAGGCTAGCACCAGACCAGGCAGCTGAGACAAAGAGTTTGGTGGTTTGTGGTTACTCCAGAGAGGACTCTTTCACAGCACTGCCCATGYAACTCTAGGGGCTTGAGGGTTAGGGTTTTCCTGGGGTTTCTTGATCCATCTGGTAGCCCAAACCTTGAGCTTTGCATGCTGTGAGTTCTGCTGAGCGCTCCTCTGCACTGCTGCCAACTAACTGTGATTTCCTCTGTCCCTCCCCCCAATGCCCCACTTACCATTTCTACAAATTGCTGATCCCATCATCTGATTTTCTCTGCTTTCCTCTGCTGTTTCTTCACCACATTCACCATCATGTTCCCTGTGCTGCTTTCAATTCTCCTTTGAAAAACCTGCTCCTTGCCCTCCCTCCCTTCCCGGAGCTGGTTTGGTTTGCAGGTACACAGCAGTGGTGAGACCAGTTCAGTACCAGTACAGCACTGGGCAGAGCTCCTGCAGGAGGGTCTCTCTCATGATTGTGGTGGTCTGGATGCTGGCATTCGCAGTGTCATGCCCTCTCCTCTTTGGCTTCAATACTACGGGTAGGTGATTTCCTGAACAACAGCATGCAGGAGGGGTTAGCGGTGGAGCTGCCCTGAGTGTGGCCAGGTCATTTAAAATGAGTCCTCCAGATCTGCCAGGTCACAGGCAATTTTAARGAACTGGAAAATGCAGTATGAAGGGAGAGAAAAATCCCCATATGCTCTTGTCTATAAACTTGCCATTTGCTCAGGCAGACACTGACTATTGCTCTAAAGGGCAAACCTGCCTGCTCTACTGCCAAATCAATGCCCATCAAGGTGTCCAGGTCTTCAGATTTCCATCARGCAATCACTTKGAGCACACAGCAAAACATGCAGCACGTGCAGCACACACACACCAGACTTAATGGCATCTTGCCAACATCAACAGGTTCAGAAGCACAGYTTTGACTCTGATACAGAACACATCTCTAAACAGTAAGGATTGCATGCTAGCATTGCTTGCTAGAAACCTCCTTCCTATCCAACTGCATTTGGATAGGAATCCCTTGRGGAGGGCAAACAATTTAGCCTGCACCTTGGAAGCAGGTTGGTCTTTTTCCTTTCCCTCAGCTAGGGCAACACAATCTCCCTGGAGGCTGAGGAGCAGGGGAGCCTTCCTTCCCTTCCCACTGACAGGCAGAAGCCTCTGCTCCCCATCCATACTCTCTACAGTGYTTGAGCAGGAAAGAGATGGGAGTGGGAAATTCTGTTGCCCCACTCTGCCTGGTTCAGACAGATAGGGATGAATGCACACTCTGCATCTGGACAGCTCAGTCAAAGGAATAGGAGAAAGGATTGGAATAGCCATAACATAACAGAGCTGTTGGCCAGAAAAGCAGGCAGATGCATGCTGGCTAATGCTAGATGGCCCTGTGTTGGGTTCATTTTAAGCATCACTTAGGTAACTGGATAAGCCAGAGCATAATCTGCACTCCTTTGACTGCCTTTGCCCCCAGCCACCTTTTGTCTCACTTTGCAACACAGCAGAGCCTCCTTGTACTAAACCGAATCAGCTCAGCCACTCCTCTCTCTTTCTCTCTCTCTCTCTCTTCTCCTCCCCAGGGGATCCCAGTGTCTGTTCCATATCCAACCCTAGTTTCATCATCTACTCCTCCTTGGTGTCCTTCTACCTCCCCTTCCTGGTGACCCTGCTGCTCTATGTCCGGATTTACCTGGTGCTCAGACAGAGGCAGAGGAAGAGAACCCTCACCCGGCAGGGCAGCCAGAGCTCCAGCACCAAACCCTGCCATGCACACCAAGTAAGAGCCACATGAACCCAGTAGGAGCTGTCAAAAAGGACAGGAATGCATCATCTCTTCTCCTCAAAGGGTTAAAACAGAGAAAAGCATAAGGAGGGGCATGACATGTTTTCATCCCATCCCTCACTCATACACCATGATATTTGAGGTGCAGAAGCTCCAGTTAAATCCTTTTCACACCTCTAGAATGAGGCTATTCCCTGTGTATATCTGCCCTCTAGAAGTGGCCAGTTGAAAAGAGCACAGCCTGCTTCAGTTTTTTCAGAGCAGGGTTTTCTCTGCCATGCATAAGTCTGGGTAATTTCTTCATTTATTGATTTTAATGTCTTCATTTATCGATTTTTGCTCTATGAAGCTTCACTCTCAAGGCTTCACAGGCTTTAACCTCTGTCATTAAAATAAAAAACCTTCTTCATCTGACAGACTTAAGAGGTCAAAATACTCGTGATGCATGCAACATTTGTTCCACTGACCTTTCTAGATGAAATATTTGCAACCATGGGAACCAACACAAGAGTTTGAAAGGAATTACCTGGTCATGCATATCCACTCCTTTTACCCGTTTTTGCACAGTGAAGCTGTTTTAAAAGGGTGGAGATGCTGAGGGGAGCAGGGCCAACAGAAAAATACAGATGAGAGGTTAGCAGAGCAGGTATTTCTGCTCCTGCTGTTCTCATGCTTCTCCCTGGTGGGATGGAGGCAAAGAGCTGTCAACTGCTGGTTCACCCCCCAGGTCAGTCCTGAGGATTCTGTGCAATGTGAGAGGCAAGTGAGGCTAAGGATAACTCCTACAACTTCCCTCATCATCCTCTGGCCCAATGAGCAGCTTGGATGGTTTCCAGTTCCTCTGTGGCATCCTTTTTTGCAGGAACACAGGAAAGCTTTGCCAAGCAGATGCCAAGGCACGTTTCCCTCCTGTCTCTCGCTCAAATGCACGGGCCAGGACATGTCCACCAAAAGGAGGTTGCTGACTGCCTTCAGCCTGCAGCGGTACCGGAGCTTCTGCCACGAGGCATCTCCCACCCAGGCACCAGGGACAGCCCAGAACAGCAGCTGGGAAGAGAGGAGGAGGAGCACGAAGCCAGCAGTGGAGGTACGGAGGCTCAGCAATGGTAGAACCATCAGCAGCCTGAGGCTGGCCCAGCAGCAGCCCCGACTGATCCAGCTGCGGGAGAGGAAGGCTACGCAGATGCTGGCAATTGTCCTGGGTGAGTGAGAGCCATTCTGCCTGTGGGGTGCAAGGGGCGGTGCTTTGGGACTTCCAGGAGCACAGAATCTCCTAATACAATATTGAGATATTAAAAAAAAAAATGCAAGCTGGGCCTTGGCTTCAGCTCTTACTGCTTCACAAAATTCAGGAGAGACAGTAGTGGGACATTTAGGGACCTAGAATAATGCTCCCAAGTGTTCAGAGCCACGTACGTCAGTGTTTCATTTCCTGTGTTATGTTACCTCTGTGTTTAAAATCAGTGGCCAACAAGCCCTACTAGAGGCAGCAACAGCCAATACCATTGCTTTTCCTTTGTTTTACTATTACAAGGCTGGAACAATCCTAAGTTTCCATACATGCACAAGCTCTTAGATCTGATTACAGAAGGGGAAACTGAGGCACAGAGCTGCAGAGGAACCAGTTTCATACAGCTGGGTAGAGAAGCCAGGAGACTGGTGTCCCTGTCACCTGCTGTGGTCACCAGATGCACTGTTCCCCCCCATTTACTCAGCAGTAGCATGGAAATAAAGCAGCCCTCATCCTACTGATTAAAGCAGCTGAGGCTTTCCCTCAAAGTTGTGGCCACTTGCTTTTGTCTGTCATCAGACCACTTCTGAAGCCCCATCCGTTCCCAAAGCTGGTCCCAGGGAGCCCAAACTTTTATCAAATCCCTCTGTGTCAGGAAATAAACGTGGCCCTCGGTGTTTGGGAAGTGCAGGAACATCATGGAAATAGTGAGGGGGTGGAGGGAGAGGCCACCAGTGCAGGCCCCTTTCCAAATAGTTGCTGCTCTAAACTCAGTCTGTTTTCCGCCTCTCTCTCAATCCAGGGGCATTCATAGTCTGCTGGCTGCCCTTCTTCCTGATTCACATCCTCAATGCCCACTGCCCATCCTGCCACGTGCCTCCAGGGCTTTACAGTGCCAGCACCTGGCTGGGATATGTCAACAGTGCCCTCAACCCCATCATCTACACAACCTTCAACACCGACTTCCGCAAAGCCTTCCTCAAGATCCTCTGCTGCTGACTGTGGGGCCACACGGGGCTGCACGGGGCTGCAGCAGCCCCCTGGGAGGAGGAGGAGGAGACAGAGACAAGGCAGTGAGTCCCTCAGTGCTGGGTACAGCCCCCGGGTGTGCAGCAGATCAGCCACCACAGGGCATTGCTCCTGGGGGCTGCCAGCGGGGCACACGCCACCCAAACACAGAGGGCATCTCTCATCCCGGCTGCCTGCATGGTGGAAATGCTTCTGCTCCTGGAACCTCAGCCTGCAGAAGGCACCCAGCTCCTGCACAGCAGTCCTAGTAAGAGGAAAGAACTTGACCTCTTTTGATAAGGATCCTGATCTCTTCAGTCAGGAGCCAAGAGTGAAAATTGGACAAGGAAACTTAGAAAAGGAGCACTGATGGAGAAATAACAACTTTCCTGTTGTTTCCATCAAAAGGTTTGCCTGTAAAACTGGGTCAGTCTAAGTGCTTGAGAAAATCGCCCTAGTTGCAAATGAAATCTTCCCTTGTGCTGCCAGCTTGTGTTTTACTGCTCCTTGCAAGGTAGAGAGGAGGCTGCCCTCCCTCTGGTAGGTCAGCTCACATGAGAAGTGCAACACTACCCCAAAGTTCCCTCTCCTCCTGACCCAAGGACCAGTGATAGATTGGCCACTACTTAACTGTCACACACCCCAGGGATCTACTGGGGCCACAAGAGAATGAGGCTCTTGGTAGCTGCTGTAGATTCAAACCTGTTTTTTCAGCTGGTTGCATGCACCCTGTCTCAACACTTGTTCACAATTTCTTTGGAACCAGTCTTCACCTGTGCTGCTCTCCTGACAGGAACACTGCTAGATTTAGGGTTTGTACCTCCTGGCTGCTGCAGTGACTCCAGTTACAGCCCATACCTGGGGAAAAGCTGTTTGATAACATTCCTCCCAGTGGGAAGGGACATTTATCTTGGCATCAGCCCCAGGACTCTCCCTGATGCCCCTTGCCAGTACTCTTGTCATCACATATGGCATCTGTGCATTCCAGCATCCAGGAGCTGGCCAAATACCACCTGGCCATGGTCTCCTTTCCCAGCAGTATTCTACAAACCCATCTCCAGTAGTTCCTGGATGACAAAACCAGACAAGTCCTGATGTGGCCTAATCTGGTCTCGTGTCAGGGCACTGTAAAGCTCTTCCTCTCATCTAGACAAAGCTGGCATGGGCCAGAGAGCCTCAGCATGGTTCTCTCATTTTGCCCCCTTGCTGTACTGGATCAGAGGCTTCAGCTCTTCCTCCCAGGACTTAGCTTAGTTGCTGTTTGATAGCTTTGGGCATAACTCTGTGTGCTGCTCCTGCCTGTGTCCATGCCACAGCTTCTCCGTCTGGGAAGGGCTTCCTTTCTTTCCTAATATGAAGCCAAAGCCGTTGTCCTCTGCCTCCAGAGCATGCAGCAGAGCTCCAGCTGCTGCTTTGGTTTGTCTGGGCTTTGGGAGGAGGATCTTGTGGAGAGCATGTATCATTTGCCTGGGCAGGTGCCCTCCATACTGCATTGTAACTGCCTTAACCCAATAAAACACAAGTGTGATTGGAAGTTTGGGTATTTTGTGGTGAATGCACCTCCTTCCATAAGCCTTTTGTCACCTGTAGCCCTCTTAACACTTTCCCTGTAAAAAATTATCATCCACCTGGACACCCACATGAACTCTTTGTTATTACTTGCATTTTCCTTGCAACTGGGAAAGAAATCAAAGGCTGCTGTGAGCACTTCCAGCAGAGGAATTCTGGAAATATGGTCAGTTGGTTTCCCAGCTATACCAGGCAGACATGCAGCAGTGTTGCTCCATCTGCTCCAAGATGCTGGATAGCATGGGAAGCACTCAGCACACAGGATGGGGCAGGTATGAATCGAGTGAACCAGCCTGTGGACAGATTGCCACTCAAGGAATTCTCATTAAGATGCTTCATAACAGAGATCACCAGTCCAGTTGTTTTTATAACAATTGTCAGAAAGGAGGAAATGAAAAGAAAGATCTTTCAAGACCTGGCCTAGCATCTCTCAGAGGTCAGTTTGATCTTACTTGAATTTGAACTGGTTCTTCAAGGAGAGATCCCCAAGATGATTCAGGATAGAGGTAAGAACAGGAGGTGTGGCAGAAGACTGTGCAGCATTTTGGTGTCCACACAGCTCTAAGGGATGGGGAAAATTCTGTATCTAAACATATGGTCCTTTCTTTGCTAAGATCTGAACTACCAGATCACAGAACTGACTAGGCATAAAAACAAACAAACAAACAAAGAAACCCAAGGACAGCAGAAAACCCTCACACAATTACAAAAACTCAACTCCAAAACAATCTTCATCTCTCCCTCCCTCAAGTGCTGCTTGAGCACCATGCACAGTTTTACTCTCTCAATGCAAACATAGGTGACCCCATAGAAAATGCCAAGGAACAGAAGCAATCAAACAATCAAAGGTGCAAGCAGTTGATGTCCCTCCACCCTCTCCAGCAAGCCAGAGAGATTGCTGAGGGCACCCCCAAAACACACCCCCCACTCATTTGCAGCAGAGTAATCTGCATTCTCCTTTTCCAACTGCTCAATGTCTCCTACTAACCTTAATTTTCTACATTTCTCTCCTTGGTGTTTTGTTTTCCCTGACTCCCCAGCTGGCTGGGAGAGGTGAGCTGTGATGCTGTGCTCTGTGGGGATTCATTTTCACACTGATAGTCACATTAGAAGAGCCTTTGGATACTACAGGAACCTCCTCTCCTGCAGAGAGAAGGGAGCTTGGAGACAGCCCCAGGTTGCCCTGGCAGAGGGCTGGGCAGATGTGCCCAGCTGTGCAGGTGCAGCTGTGCAGGTGCAGCTGTGCAGGTGCAGCTGTGCAGGTGCAGCACGGGGCCTGCAGGCTGTGCTCACCCCCAGGCACCTGGAATGGGACACCTCAGGTCCCCTGTGCTGGAAGAGGTTTGTAAACGAGCCAGTGGAGAGAGCAGCCAGGGAGCAGCTCCAGCGTAGCTGAGGAGAGTTAAGACCCTTTGGAGAGGAAGGAGAGCTGGCAACACACACACTGGGCAGATCAGCCCCACCCCCTGCAAGGTACAAGGCAGCCATCCAAGTGCTGCCTGTCTAGACACATTTACAGCACGCCTGAGAAACGGACTGAAAAACACCATTTATCCCCTGCATCCTCCAGCTCCCAGAGCCACAGGCTCTGGCTCAGCTGCAGGAGCCCAGGTGAATGAGCCACTGGGCCCACATATCCCACAGTTTGCTATTCCACGTGTCCCCATCTGTGACAGATGTGTCACGTGTTAAACTTCAGGTCTAGGATGAAAAACACGGGTTACCCAAGTTACTAAAATCCTGAATGGTACCAGGCACTGAACTGAAGCCATCCAAGTTAAAACCAAAAGCTCTTATGTTGAGTTTTACACCATAAAATGTAAACAGAGAAGAAACCATAAAACACCCTACCTTGTCAGAAGCAACAACAGGCACCAGATCGTGCAAGAATCTTTAAGCAGAAGAGCACAAAGGTCTGTGGGGCAGAAAATAAAACAATCTTCCATGAGAAAAAAGCTGAGTCCTGGGAAGGCAAGGGAGTTATGGAGGAGGTGGGTTTCACCTGCCATCACAGACTAATGCTCTGCAGGTGACACTGCTCAGTAACTGTTCTGCAGGTACCTTGCAGCAGCTGTTGGACATGTTGTTTTAACAATCCCAGCTGCACCCACATATTAAAATACACGTTTGCCTGAGTACAAGGACAAAGCAAAGCCTTGCAGAAAAATCTCACTTCCCCAGGTAACCCTCCTCTAGGTCCTTTAGGGGCTGGACTGGCCTGGCCACTGAGCTCAGCTGGACCCCACTGTGGAGCTAAGCACAGGGAGCTTCCCCCTTGGGAAGAGGAGGGAGCACACCTGGAGTCTGCCTCTCTGAGGGGGATTGGAGTGACAGAGGGTTCTGTGTTCCCAGCTGGGGCAGCACAACCTGCTCAGGATGGCAGCTCCCCTGGAAGGCAGAGCTTGGCTGCAGCCTATTGCTGTGCCTGATGTGATGTTTTCTGAAGAATGGCTGATCGATGCCAGCATTTCAAGGAAGGATCAACAGCCTGCAGGCTGCTGATATGGTGACATTCAGAAAACTACAAACAGGAATTGTGGACAACCCAGAGGACACCAGCAGCAATCTGATTAGTTTCAGCTAAGTGTTTTGGTCACAAAGTGACAGACCCTGGCAGCCTTCAGTGTGCAAACACACCTGCCTGGGAGGTGTCTCATCTAACAGGAAGAATGGGCTCATCAGTTCTTTCTCTGACCAATGCAAGTATCCCAAATTTGCATGAGCCTTTGAATGAGCCATTGAAGTGAGTTTTTCCTTATCTAATGGTAATAAGGAATTAACATTAACATAACAATGTCATCTCCTGGCAGTATTTTGCCACCTGACCCGTTGCCTTATGAGCAAAGGAAGGCTCACAAGACTGTAGGAATTTCAAGGTGTGAGAGATTTAAAACTGTGCTTCTTCAAAGTCAGCATGAGCTGCTATGTACCTCCTGCTGAATGCAATTGAAAGGATGTAGAAGATGCTTCCCAGACCAGTGCTGCCCTTTAATCTCAAAAGCCACTAATCCAGTTATTCTCTGTTACTCCCCAAATAGTCAATCTTAAGACATAGCAATGACCTTTCTTGTTATGCCTTCCTGACACCTCTCATGCCACCTTTCCTTGGCTCCTTACTGCCTCAAGTGTCAGACCAGGAGCCCTCCAGCTCTGATGCCAACCACACATCTCTACAAGAGGGATACAGTTTCTCCCAGGACCAGGCCAGGAATTCTCCTGAGCTTCCTTTGTGATTCTGGAAGTGAATCTCTTTCTGCCAGACACTGGTCTCATCCCTGAATGCCTCTGGAAATATGAGGCAAAGAAAACCCTTGGGGCCAAAGACAAAAATGAACACAATTAAAATTAATTTCAGTACAATGATTTAAGCATCTCAGTGAGACAACTATCAGGCTGTTGTATCTTTGGTGATGTGGGGAAGACCTTTCTGGCTTCCTGCCCTGGGCACTCTTGTCAGTTTTAATAAGTTTTACCACACAGCTGTGAGCAAGTTGAACAGCCCAAATGAGGACCACTTTTCACCAGGCAGAAGCACAGATACTGAGGGAATCACATTTCTTTCTGCCATCCTGTGTCACAGTAGAAGGGCTGTGGTACAGGTGGACTGCTCACCTTGCTGTGCCTCAGCTGAGAGGCAGCAGCACTGCTGTCTCTCTGTGGGGGTCAGATCAAGGGATGTGAGCAGAGGGTTGATGCTACAGGACTCCCTTGAATATTTGTGATGGCACTGGCTGTGGGCAGCAGGGAAGCCAGGTTGAGTCCAGCACTAGGTAGCCCCATCAGCCTCAGCTCTGAAGGCCACCAGCATTACTCTGTGACCTTTTGCCTTTTTGCAGCCATTGCTGAATTCCCTGAGCCACAGCAGAGTGCTTCTTCCTCCTCAAAATGCAAAACAAGGGATGGAAAAAGGCACGTGCCAGTGGCTTCTGCAACTTGTTGTTGGCAGTGCTACCCATGGACATACTGCACAGCTCCCACTCCTTTTTTTTTGCTGGCCTTGCCAAATCCTAATCATCCTGTTTGCCTGTGTTCCTTCCTCCCAGACGCTCCATCTCCTGTTCCCTTTCTTGAAGAGGCTGCATCTCTGTAAAGGCTTCGGCTGCCTGCCAGTCTGCTCTCTCTCATCCCAGTTCCCTCAGCTTTGTCTGAGGAAAGCATCTGGCTTTCCTGAGGGTTGGTTTCTTCAGCTGTTTTTCAGCACAGAGTACCACTGAAGTTGACATTACTTTGTGGATGGTTCCATTCTGGCCCAGGAAGGGCACTGCAAAAAAGCTCAAGACAGATCTGTAGACTCTGCTGACTTCCTGCAAGATGCTGCTGCATCAATACCTCCCCTGATTACCTCATCAAAAGGCAAACCAGATGTTCTACTGTGGAAGGAGGGAGCAGTGAGCACAAAGAATTGCTACAAAGCCACCTTCATGTCGTGTGTTGCAACACATCCACCAGCTCAGAAAGGCAGCCAGCTCAAGAGCACAAGGTGTCACACACAGAGCACAGGAATAGGTCCAGGAACTCTTGGCCAAGGACCTTGGAACCACTCCTTTCTTTGTGAAAGTCTGTGCTGGGCAATTACATACAAGGGCTACAGTTTTAAGATCTTCTCTTGATCAGCACCCTGCAAATCAACCATGTCCAGGCAGTAGGATACACCTTGTCCTGCAGAGCCTCTGGCTTGAACCACTGCCACTCCCTTTCCCCGAGCATTGGCCACTCCCTAGAGCCAGAAAATGCTTTACAGAGTAGCAGAAGGACAGGGAAGACAGAAAGTAGTTTTATCCTGAGCTGTTTGGCAGATCCAAATGCCTTTATTTATAATTCTTTAGCTATCACTAAACAGATTCCTAGATTTTTAGGCTTCAGAAGTTTGAAATAATCCTGGTTAACCACATAACTACTTCTCAATCAAAACTGCTTCCCAAAGAGCTCTGCAAGATGTTCAGACACACAAAAAGCTGTGAACAGAGCAGGCTTTCCCCAAAGATTTTGTAATGATGGGGAGTAAGCAAGGCCAGGAGCTGTGTCAGAAGCATGACAGAGCATCCCACTGTGTTGTACCTTCACCTGACCAGTGTAATTAAAACATACAGACAACAGATGTAGATTAGCCAGGCAGTTCATCATCACCTCATTGTGAGGCAGGAAAGGTGTTGCTTTTCCAAGTCAGTATGTTCCCAAGAAGACTGTGTACTCTGTGTTCATGTTGGCAGCATCAAGAGGGAAGCAAGGACAGTTTCCCACATCATTTTTGTGCCAGCACCAACTTTACCAGTCCAGATCCAGCTTCTCAAAAGGATTTAAATTCATTCTCTTTTTGTTTGAAAGGTCCTGTCATGCCTATAGAATGTGCATAAGAAAGGATGGTGCTTGAATATCTTTAATAGTCTGGAGTGCTGCATTACCAGAAAAGAGATGAGGTCCTGAGCAAATTATACAGACCACTCCAGAGTACTACAAATAAAACCATTAAACTGGCCTGCACCATCATCTATTTCATGCCTGCCTTCCACACCCCAGAGGAAACAGGTCTGAAATTACTGAAAGTTTTAAGCATTTTATTGGAGCCCTTTGTCTGCCACCTCAGGTTATGAATCAAAAACCAACAGAGTTCGGGAAGAAGGAAAAAAAAAAAGCTACTCAGTGTTTAAAAGCACCTCTGAAACACACATAGAACTAATTTTTCTATAATAAAGAACCCATGATCTGAAAAGCCTCTGGACCTTAGAGATGTAGAAATAAATTGAACACCCTGCTGGAACATTTCCAGTCTTGGGCAGCTCCTGTGATCCTGCAGAGCCACAGAGGAGCAGACCTAGAAACTGCCAGACAAGGCTGGATATACACTGTGTGTGTCTTGGACACTGTGTCCTAGTGATTTACAGGTGCATAAACAGCAGGAGGGGGGCAGGAAATCACCAACCTGAAGGAGAAAACTTTTTTGTGATAAGCCAGTTTGATTTTTTTTTCCCTTAATACATTTCAAAGCATACCTTTGAAACTGCTAGAGTCTGCAACATTAAAATAGCTCTAGAAGGAGGAAGTTGCTGAGCAGAATACTGATTAAGTGGTCAGAAAGGCACAGGACTTAACATGAGGCCCTGACAGTTATTCTCATCAGCATGGAAGGTTTTTCTTTATTAAGGGGAAGATTACACTAAAGGTTGCTAAGGAAAAGATATTCAAGGGTCTAATGTTTTTGTAACACACCATCGCTTTTGTATTCTGCTCTGCTCTTTTATATTCTGCCCTTTGGGGATGGATGGCAGTCAAGGATGTTTTTGCAGCCTTCTGTGCTTAGTGAAGTTAATTTAGCACAGACATTTTTCCACTCCTTATTAATTTCAATTTTCACTTCTCCATGAAAAGTTTACCTTTCTTCATGCAGTTTTCATCCCCATATTAGGGCAAGAATTCTGTTTTTAAAAGAAATAAGATCTCTGCCTGGAAATAAATAAAAAAGCTTTCTAAGTTAGCATGAAAAACGTTGCTGATTTTTTACAGTGTGAATTAAGAGGACTGACATGTTGAGAAGTTGTATAAATACAACACATTAAGATGGTTTCAGGGTTAGTGATGTTTGTAACAGTGTTTGTTAGATACTGAATGATACTGGTCAAATTCTGCCCAGTATAAATGGTTTACTTTGTACACCTGTGCACACACATAAAAACTAAGCAGAGAACTATAACAGGAAAGCCTGATGGGTAGGACTGGGAAAAGAAACACAACACAGCAGTTTGGGAGGACTGGAAAGCCAGAAAAGGGTTATTGAGAATAGCATATTACTGGCACTTAGCTTAGCAGGCCACTAAGTTCCCAGTACAGCTACATTTATCTCCTGAGAACACCCAGGCTGGGAGATGAAGAAAAAATAATAAATCCCAATGATTCACAGAGGTGGGGCCGAATGGGGAGACTGACTGATCACAGGTAGCCCCAAAAGGTATAAAACAGCAATTCCAAAACTGGCAGTAAGCTTACCAACCTAAGTATGCAGGAAATGTGAGGAGGACACAACCACCAGCACCCCTTGTCCTCTGTGTCATCACAGAGCATCCCTGACTGACCTGTTGGACACAGCCATGTGGTGCCCCAGTGCTGGGCTAACTCAGGCATTCTGGTGATTCAATATGTGGATACAGGAGTCCAGTGAATGAGGTTTCAAAAGACTGAAATCCTCTCCCAAAAGATTTTGCACAGCACTTGCAACATCGTAGAAACAGGCACTGCAGAAACAAGCACTGCAGAGTCCCATGCACTACCACTGCATTCCTCTTGAAAAAAGCATAAACCTTTTTTGTTTCATTAGAATTCCTGCCCTTTAAGTTAGGCAGACCTTCTACCTCACACTGTACACCCAGGACACCATCTCCAAGTTTCCCAGTGCTGCACCAGTTTTAACAACCACAAAGTACTACTTGGGAGTGAGGACAATAATGCTGAATTTTATGTTGTTTCTGTGGCTGAATCATACTCTGTAATCTGTTAGAAGACAACAGCAGAGCAGTACTTGCACCATTTCTTTAGGATCCTGTGGAACAGAAGTGTAGTTAGTGCAACAGAGTGAATAATACTGGAATGGTAAAAAGGACTATGACAACCTTGTGTAGTTGCCCAAAGAGACAGGGAAACTAAAAATCCCTTATACTCTATGGTAAAGCCATTCTGATGGGAGGTATTAAAATCTTATAGTATTGCAGAAATTGTGAAGAGCAAACTACAGATTAATCCTTACTGGCTTTAAGGCCATTAAGGTTGTATTTTTTCAAGCTCAATTAAGGTAGTAGAGTTCTTATGGAGAGAGGGATAGGCAGCTGTCTATTTCCAAAGTCTACTATGGACATTCTTTTGAAGCAAATTACTTGGAAACCTGCTCCATGACAGGATCCTACTCCTAGATAATGTCTTCCATCAGGCTGCTAGGTCAAGTTTTCAGGAGACATCTTCTTGAGTTCAAACTCTCTGGTACACCACCTTTGTCACATATTGTGGAGCCAGTGTAACAAATAATAAATTTATTTTATTGCTTTGTAATACAAAATGATTAAATCCATGATTCCACAGTAAGGGACAGTAAAAAAACCCAATTGAATAAGAGGAATGTGACATAACTAAGTCATATTTTAAAACAAGGATGTTTTCTAAAAGTCCTTTCCTATGACACTTTCCTTCCCCAGCTCCATCTCACAGTGACGTCTGTGTACAGCCTGCCCTATGACCAGTGCTAGGGTGGCTGGAAAGAGTGGTAACAGACATTGTCA
>CADDXX010001532.1:7261-26111 GCA_902810485.1 Alauda arvensis
GGAGAGGAGAGGAGAGGAGAGGAGAGGAGAGGAGAGGAGAGGGCTTTACGAGTGTCCCGACTGTTGGAAGAGGTTTCAGACCACCTCAGGTCTCCTCAAGCATCAGCGGATTCACACAGAGGAGAGGCCCTTCTGCTGTCCCGACTGCACGAAGGACTTCAATCCCTGTGAGTACTCCAACTGCGGGAAGAGTTTCATGCGCTGCTCCAACTCCATCCTTCATCAGAGGACCCACGCTGGGCAGAGACCTGGTGAACTACATTGTCAGTGATCCAGGCTGGAAATATAATGGGTTGGTGGTCCTTTTGTTTGGTGGTCTCTGATATTCTGTTGATTAATTTTCATCCCTTTAAAACAGACAAAATTGGGGGAAAAATTAACAAATTTATCCAAGGCATCTAAAGCATCACATTTTACTAGTGTTTCAGGGGAATCTGGTATTCAGGGAGATACTAGGGAGGATTTGGGGGTTTTTGGGGTATTTAATGTAGTTTTGTCCATTTCTTGGCACACAAAGAGATGAGAGGTTTCGATCTGTCACCTCAAAACCACTCAATGCCACAGAAAGTGACTCAATCCAACCCCAAAATTACTCGATTCCTTAGCACCTCAGGGTGGGGTTGGATTGGAAGGGGATTGGGTGAAGTGGGATGCAAATCAGGAGGGGTGGGATGGGCATTGGGTGGGACAGGATAGGTGGGATGAGGTTTGGGAGGTGTGAAATGGGGGAAATACAGCATGGAAAGGGGGTCTTGATGTCCAGCTGGGGTGGGATGGGTTGGGTTTGGGACTGGGGAGGTGTGTTGGGGTCTGGAATGAGACAGCCCAAGTCTGGGGATGATGAAGGGAGGGATAGGCCTGTTACTGAGTGAGTTTTGGAATATTCCATGTTTCTGAAGAGATGTTGGGGTATCCCATGTTTCTGAGGTGGTTTTGGGGCACTCCCCAACTCTTGGGGGTTCCTGAGAGTAGCTCCATGGAGCCCCATTGCCAGGGGTGGTTGCCTTGGTCACAAGCTCAGAGCTGCAGCCACAGTCCCTTGCCTGGGTGCTGGAGAGCAGAGAAATGATGAATGTCCCCAGACATCTCCAGGGTGTGTTTGGGGGCCAGGGCAAGTTCTGCCTACATGGGGCAGTCACTGCCCCACTCCAGCCACTGCAGCCTCTGCTCCAGCCCCAAAGTGGCTGCCAAGCCCCTGGCACCCCAAAAAACCCCACCTGTGATAGGCACCAGAGCAGCTGAGGCTGTGACATGGCTGTGACACTGACAGGTCTCACGGCCCCGGAGCTGACAGCAGCTGAGATGGCGCTGGATCCAAGGCCCACTGTGGATCTCTCTCTGCCTCTCTCTCTTCTCCTGACTTCCTCTTCTCAAAATCTGGAGAACTGGAAGTTGGACAGGTTAGAGATTGCTCAGTCAGTGCTTTGTGAAGGGATTGACTGTAATTCCAAGTTGCTTTAACTTTTGCCAAGTCCCATTGTCTGAAGTTTGCAACAAAAAGTTTGTTCTCAATCCTGCTGAGAAGCTGGTTGTTTTCTCCCATGCGCCGCCCCAGGGCATGGAGGTACCTCAAGTCCCTTTGCAAGCCCGGCCCAGCCAGCTTGGGGCACAGCAGCAGGAACTGCAATGCTGAGCAAGGCCTGGCTTGGCTGCAGGGAGCAGAAAGGCCAAGGCCTGAGCCCAGGCCTGACACAGCAGGGCTGTGTCAGGTGGTTCGGGGCTGTTTGTGGGGCAGGGGGATGGCAGGGGCAGCAAGGACAAATGGCATCAAATTGCAAGCCCTGCCAGTCGCCTCAGGGAGGGGGCCAGGGAGGACCAAAGTGCAGCTCCTGCAAGGCAAGTTCCTTCTGTGGGGCGTGCAGACGGGAGTTCCAGAGCCCAGGGGACAAAGGCCTGGCTGCCTCTGGGCCTGCCAGCCCTGCCCAGCCCTTGGCCGTGTGTCCTGCAGGCTGTTCCCCCTGTGCGTGCTGCTGCKGTGCCCTGGCCGGCTGTACACGCTCATCTGGCTGTGCCCCCAGCATTTCTGTGCCTTCCCTGGGCTCCCTGCACCCAGCGGTGCCAGCTCCTTGCACACAGAGCCAGGGCAGGAGCCTACCCTTCCAAGGGGCTTTGCAGGAGGCACGTGCTTGCCCTGGCTTCTGACCTCAGCAGCTGCTCCTGGCACGGTTCCATGGAAACCCAGCACAGCAATGCTGCTGTGCATTGGCCCTGCTCCAGCTCACACACTGGCAGGGCACATTCCGTGCCTGTAGCATTCCTGCCCCACCCAAGCACTGCACTTGTGGCTCCGGCATTGCTTTCCAAGAAAAATGGGGCAAGGCCAATTGTGTGTAGCTCATGATATTTTAGAATGTGTAAAACTCACTAAGTCATCGGTCTTCGAGGCGAGATCCATTTGGAATTACTGGGATGGAGAAGTAGCACAACACTGAAAACGTCAATGTAATATCTGTCTCAGAATAATTCATGTTTTATTGCTGTATTGAATGGTATAATATATAGTTGACATAACCCAAGCCTCTCTCACTGTACTCAATTGGACTAAAATCTTGGACGGTTTTGGAATGCACATCCAAAGATTGTATCATCTCTGCCAGTAAAGCCGGAGACAGGAATTTGCAACAGAAAGACGGGTGGACTCACAAGATAGATGGATATTGTACTGGTGATGGGACAAGTTTCCGAGGCCATTAACACCAATGCCAGGGATATGAGATGTTAACACTTGAATGCAAGTTCTCGGAAATCTCATCAAGAACCTATCTCTGTCTGGAAAACTTCAGCAGGCCAGCGGCTTTGAAAAGATGACAACATGAATATGCAGTGGAAGCTGGAGACAGAAAAGACTGCTGCAACGTAGACTTCAGGCAGAAAAACTGTATAAATACTGGCTTTGCCGAGCAGACTTTGTGAACTGGGTGGGGGTACGGTGCGATAGAGGCTGTACCTGTGGTTCACCCAGCACCAATCCCAGGCTTGGCTCTGTCTTTTGTTTGTGGCATCCTGACATTTTGTCATTCTGTTTCGTAATACATTATTACTGGGCCTTTTATATGTTTCATTTATAGCAGAACCATAGAGGAATAATACTGGGAGTATCTGGGAGGGACAGGGATGTCATGGTTTTGTACAGCTTTTAGTTAAAGAGGAAGTAGTTACCTGCAAGGACCTGAGATTGACATTTGGTTCAGCCAGTGAGAAAGTGAGTTCAGCTTCATTAATGACCCATATGAAGCTGAGGATTCTGGGAACTGGCTCTTTCTTTCTTTGTCTCTGAAGAGGTAAGAAGCCTGCCCAGCTCCCTCCTTCCCACGGGAGAGGAGAGCTGGGGGCCTGCTGGGCCCTGCTTAAGCTTTGCCCAGGATGCCCACCAAGCTCAGTGACTCCTGGGCAGGCAGGGGGGAGGAAGATAAGCTCTGTCCCAGCTCTGACCAAGTTCCAGAAGCTGCCAGTGGGGAAGGAGAAACCACCCTCTCCACCCGTCCATCTGGAGCAGCCCCAAGCCCAAACTGAGCCACCCCAAATGAGACCAAGGGGTGGAGGGGGAGAGACAACATCTACTAGTTGAGCTACCAAAGTCCTGGCCGCCCTTCCTGCTCCCCCTCATGCAGCCTTGGAATCTTTGGAGCTGCCGCCCTACCTGGCTGAAAGCACGTGACCATCTGCAAACCCGAGCTAGAGTTAACTCTGTCTTTGACAAGGTGAAGCTTTCAGAACACTGATCTTCTCTAGAGTGAAAAGAAAGTCATAGTGGGGACATTTTCATTTAGGCCGCATGAAGATACTGAGGTCTGTGAAAGAGATATTGTCTCTTAAGCGATGAAGAGAGGAGAAGATGCCTTAGGCTGAAAATCTTTGGTGAATTATGGTCACAGACTATGATATGCTAGAATACATCTTTAAACCATGGAAAATATGAACTGGGGAAATGATTGTTCAGATTGGTAGTTTTGAGCAAAAGTATTTGTAATGGACTAAGTGAAGCAAGGACTTGTGGTCCCCTGAAGTATTGGTGCAAGATGCTTCACATGATAAAGCTGTGCCAGTGCTTTCAGCAGAAGTTGAGATGTGTTTAAAGAACCTCTGTACCAGTGAAGAAGTGAGAAATATTTCTGCCCTTGAATGGGATGAAGAACATCCTTTGCACCTGAACTGCTCATTTTAGAATAACACCCCAGAATGCATGGAGTCCAAGAGCCAAGTGCAGCTGATGGGAAAAGCTGCTTGATTTGGGAGAACCACAGAAACAGGTTCCTATTGTGGTTATTTTTGTGAGAGCTAAAAGCCACAAGCAGACTGTTTCTTTCTTGTGGAGAGATACCATAACYAGAAGAGGCTTCTCTCTCATTAGAGATTGATGAAACATTTTATGAGAAGACTTTGGGTTCTGAGTTCTTGCCTTATACAATGTCTGTGAGAAAGAAAAGAAGCTGGTGGGAGAGGAGGAAGTGTTTTGAAAGTTTCATTTAGTTGTTTTTTTTGTTTTTTTTCTTTTAGTATGTGTGAATAAAACTATATATCTTTGAAGTGTGAGCCTGCTTTACTTTCTCTTAATCCTATCTCACAGCAAAAAAAAACCAAAACMAAAACAACAAAACAAAACAAAAAACCTAAAACCTCTACATTAATTGGTGCATTGGCCGGGAAGAGCAAAATTAGTGAACGTGAAACTACTACATGGGATCATACTGGGAGTGACTGGAATCATACTGGGAAGGACTGGGGCCATGGTAGGAGTGACTGGGATTCTACTGGGGGTAACTGGAGCCATACTGGGAGTGCCTGGAACTATAGTAGGGGTGAATGGGAACAGCTGGGACCATGCTGGTATCATACTGGAAGTGATCAGGATGATACTGGGATCATAGTAAGTGTAACTGGAAGTGATTAGGATCATACTGGGGGTGACTGGGAGCCACAGGGCCCATATTGGGAGTSACCTGGGCCCCCCTGGGGGAACTGTGGGAATGGGCCCAGCTGGGGCTCAGGGTTGTTCTGACCCAGGGCTGCCCTGGGTCCTGCTGCCACCCCCAGCCCAAGAGAGCTGAGGGAAAGGGGACAGCTAAGGTACAGGGCAGAGCCGAGGGACAGGGCACAGCCGAGGGACAGGGCACAGCCGAGGGACAGGGCACAGCCAAGGGACAGGGCACAGCTCAGAAACAGGGACAGCTGAGGGACAGGGCACAGCTGAGGGACAGGGTACAGCCAGGAAACATGGCCTGGCCCAGGGACACTGAGCTCCAGCACCTGGGGCTCTTGTGCCCAGGCTCTTGCCCTTGGGCTCCCAGCAGAGGCCCAGGGGGGAGAATCCCCTCCAGAAACTGTTGTTTGCTTGAAGCTTTGCCCTTGACCATTGCCAAGGAGCCACCTGGGCCCGGGGCCACCAAAGCCACTGTGGCAGTGCCCTCCTGCCCCGGGCAGGGCACACAAAACCCAAGGAAAGGCTCCTGCTCGCCTCAGCCCAGGGACAGGGCACTCCCCTGGCACTGCCACGGCCACAACAGAGCCGGCCTGGGCAAAGCATTGGCATTTCTGTGCCATGGAATCCCAGCAGGGATTCCTTCTCAGCTCACTGCTCTCATTGCATTGCTCATCCATTCCAATCATTTCCCCATGGAATTCCCATGGCAGTGGGCAGGCGGGGAGAGATCCATCCATGGAATTCTTACCTGACTGGCATGAGAGTGAGATCCAGCCATGGAAATTCCAYGGCAATTYCTGCATTCCCAAGTCCCRCCATTTCTGAATCCCACATTCCCATGGGAATTCCCCTCCCCTCCCACACCCACCTTTGTGCTCCAGAGCCTCCCAACCAGATCTGATGGATTTTGGGGCCCTTTCCACCACACAGCTGTGTCCCAGGTAATGCTTCATCTGCTCCACCACGATCCCTTTGGATTCCCAGCACCTCTGGGTGATCCAGGTGGCACCATTGGACACTGCAAAGCTCCTGGAATGAATGCCATTATCCCCTCTTATGTTTTGGTCACTAGTGGATACCTCCCTGAAGCATACAGAATAATTCAAAAATGTTGTGCATGCCATGAAGAAAACACAACACAAAATTCCCACTGGATGACAAGATCAGAAAACCTGTTTTAATCCCTGTCACTGTCACTCTTCACATCTACTTCAACTGACCAAAAATTAAGCTGATTTTCTCCATGCTGAGGCAGTTTCGCAATGAAGCAGCAGTATGCCATGGTGCTAAATAAAAATCTGGCATTACCAAGAATGTGCGTTGCTACAAAGTCTAACAGTTCCCAGCAAGGCAGACCGGGTGATCACAGTTATTCCTGCCCTGTCCTCCCCTCCTGGACATCCCATTGTCTCCTCTGCAGAAGAGGCAGGCTGTGAAAACAAGGCAAGGTGGCTACCTATTTTTCTTCTCCCACAGGACTTGTTAGACACCCTATTTTTTCAAAGGACTGCATGTGCCTCTCCCCAGCTTTCTTACTTCTCATTCTACAAAAGAAGAGAGCTGAAGGAATTTCACGCAGGTGGGTGCCTGATCTCTCTTTCCCTCTAAAAGCTCTGCCTCCCAAAGCCCTGGTTACCTGCTGTGCTTTGGCATGAGCCATTCAAGCCCTAAACAAAAGGGCAGTGGACTTCAACTGCCAAGCCTCTCTTTGCAATGGGATTGCTTTTCCCCTGCAGCCTCCGTTGGCAAGGGCTCTGTGGGAGCAGGGGCCATCACAGCCTGTGCCCTGCACACAGAGCCAGGAAAATGAGCAGATCCTGCTGCCTTCTGCTACTGCTGATCCCAGCAGCAACTGCCCTGGCACGTCCTGCAGGGAACTTCACACCAAGGGCTTCCAGCATTGTGGTGCTTGTGAGAACTTGTTGCTTCCCACTTTTACATCATCCCTCTGCATTCTGGAGCATGTCAGCACAAGTGTCCATGGCCCTTCCTTCATCCCACTTGTATCCCCAAATTGTCTGTTCTGCCTGTGTTAGATATTGTGTTTGGTAGCTTTAAGGCTGGTTCCGAGAGCGAAGGGGGAAAAAAGAGAAGTGCGGAGATTGTTTTCAGAAAAGCAGCACACTCCTACACATTCCAGCTCCTGGACTGTTTGTCTGAAGCATGGACATGCAGTGGGACAAAGATCTCCTTGGCTTTTAGTTAGTTTGAACTAGCTAGGGCAGAGAAGTTCCCTGGACTGTTTTTTTCCTTTTTCTTGGGACTCCTTAAACCTGCTCTTGGCCTGAAAAACCCACAAGAGCAAGACAACCAGGAGTCCACACCAGTGGGCCACCGGGCCCGGCCCACATTTTTCAGTGCTGGAGGGACTGATAACAGACTGAGCGAGCCAAGCTTCCATGGCAAGGACTTTCTCAATTTTGCCAGGTTTCCTTGTTTCATATTATTCATTGTTATGTTTGTAGGCACTTTTGTGTTAAATAAATAGTTTATTTCCACTCATATCTAAGGAGATTTTTTCCTGAACCAATAGGGGTGAGGGGCTGTTTTGGTCTGCTTCCCAGAGGGACCCCATTCAGGGGTTTCCTCCCAAATTTGCCCAAAACCAGGACACAGTCATTGCTGCCTCCTCTTGCTCCAGCTCCTTTACCAAAGTGCTGCCAAAGGCAACAGTGGTGGCTCAGGATCCCTGCTGGCTTCTGGGCTCCAGGATGACCTTCAGAGGGACACTTGGAGCACTTCCTTGTGGCAGCCCAAAATCAGACTGCTCTTCCTTGGAGAAGCAGAAGTGAGCCTGTGTGAGTGCAGGCAGCTTAAAAGATGTCGCGCTGTGCCTCTCCCCCTCCCGCTGTGAGCTCGTTGCTAGGCAACCAGCTCTGGTGAGCTAAAACCCCGAAAGTTCGGGAAGGTTCGCTTACCAGGGGACTGGCCAGTTACTGAATATTAATATCCCACCCCCAGTTGCTCACCCCAGTTGCCAGTTATGATGTAACCCCCTGTTATTGGATCCAAGTTGGAAATCCCCCTCCCCGGCAAAACACATATAAGCCCCCGTTTCCTGTGCTCTGGGTTCCTTTGGATCTAGAGATCATCGGCAATAAAAGAGATCTCTGGCAAGGAAACTGCCTCGCTACCTTTTCTCCCTCGCCGCCTGTGATTTCCACCGTCCCGCTCCCCCCTGGTACAGAGCAGCCACAGCTGCCCACAGAGACCGCCAAGCCGGGGCGCCTGGACTTGGCGCCGCACGCTGCAAGCCCCCACGGGATCGCCCCAGCCCCGCTCGGCGCTACCCGTACCAGGTCGGAACCGGGGCAGTTTGGTGCCCAACGTGGCACCACACAGAGGCAGCTCCGACAAGGAAGATTTAGCCCTTTGGCTCGCCAAAACCCCCACTGCGAGAGAGCCCGCATTTTTAGCAGGCGCTCGTGCGTGGGATCGGCTGGRACCTCTGACAGAGAAGGCTCAGAACCAGTCCAAACAGAGCGGCGAACCCCCGACGGCATTTCTGTTACCCAGTGCCCGGCGGGCAAAGAAAAAGTGTGAGTGATATCAGCCGTTTTTCCTTTCTGTTTGCATTTTTGCAGTCGGGGGAGACAGGGAAATGATAAAAATGGGGAACMGCATTTCTAAAGTTAGGCTGTCACCCGCAGAGCAAGACGTTTATTTCCAAGTTAAAGAAACGCTGAGGGAAAATAATTTTAAGTTCAGTAAGGGGGATTTGAAACATTTTATTCACTGCATTTTTAAGTTCTACCCCAATACCAATGCAGATTCGGTCCGTTCTGATTCCTTTTGGGACGATGTAGGAATTCAACTAAATCGCTGTCAGCTAAATGGAGACCTTTCAGTCGCCCGTTTTTTTCCACTGTTCCAGCAGATAAGTAAAGCACAGGAGGGAATTAGTTTGCATGAAAAAGGGGAAAGTTCTAAGCCGTTATGGGGACCCCAGTTAAAACCTTACCCACTGCCCCTTCTTTACCCTCTGAGGGTAGCTTAGCAAGAGAACCATGCCTACCGGCACCGGGTTGCCAACTCCTCCCGGTCTCTCTCCGAATCTCTCTCTCCCCTTGTTTGGCTGGCCCTGGCCAGGCTGTCCAAGCCACTCTCCAAACCCCTTCATCAGAACCCCTATACCCCGGTTATTTCCCATCCCCGAGTTCACCCACTGAAAATGTTAAAAGTTATGCTGATAATGTCAATGCTGCGAATGGCTCCCGCCGGGTGCCGGGCACAGACGGCTGCCGACCACACGGCAAGCTCCGCCATCTTGCCCGACGACGTGGCGGGCTCCGCCATTTTGCCAGGCCACATGGCAAGCTCCACCATGTTGCGAGATCGTGCGGTGGGCTTCTCCATCTTGCCCAGCCACACAGCTTTGATTTCACAAAATGGTGGTGGTTCCACCATTTTGGCGGGCTCCAGGGAATGCAGCACTCAAAATGGAATCACTCTCCTTCCCACGCAAAACACCGAGCCCTCCCCTTGCTCCTCCCCCCCCCTCAACTGCGTCGATGGGTGTAACTCTGTTGCGTCCCTCCCCCCTCATCGGGAATGTCCAGCCCACTGGTTACGCCCCCGGGAGCCTTGCCACCGCCCCCGGGAACGCCCCTCTAGTCCCTCCACCCATGTCTGGTGTCCCACTTACCCCCGGGCCCAGAAATGGGAAGGGTTTCCACCTGAAGGAGGCCATCTTGCCTACCTCTCCTGCCTGCCCCAGGAGGCAGGGCAAATATACTAAGCATCCTTCCTCCTCTCTTTCCTCATCAGAGGATGATGACAGTGACTCCTCCCTCTGAGAAGTGGAGGACCACTGGGCTGCAATGAAAAAAGAGGCAGCTAGGGCAGGGGATTGGGAAACTGCTGCACAAATCTCAGCATTTCCAGTTATACGGAAAAGGGGGAGGCATGGGGTGAGAGTTGACTGGGAACCAATTCTGTATTCACAATTGAAAGATCTGAGCAAGGCAGGGAAAGAACATGGCAGAAGTTTGTTTTATTTCCAACATATATTTCAAGCTACCTTCACAGCCCACACACTGCTCCCACATGATATTAGAAATATCAGGGGGTGCCTGCTCTCTCCCATGGAGTTGATGTTGTGGGAGAGGCAATGGAAAAGACTATTAAATAATATAGTAACTGCATATGCAAATGATCCAGCAAAACCAAACTTGACCTTAGAGCAGGTGTGTGGGGAAGGAAACTATACAAAGCCCTCTGATCAACTACACCTATSAGAGGGTGCTTTGCAAGAAAGAGCTGCCGCAGCCAGAACTACCTTGCAGATAACACCAGACAGTTCAGTGCCCACAATGACCTTTACAAATATTAAACAAGCACCAGATGAGACTTCTATTAAATTTGTTGATAGGCTTAAGGAGGCCCTCAAAAAACAACTTCAAAGTCCAGAGGCAAGGAGGGTTATGCTAGTCAAGCTAGCAATGTGGAACTCCAATAAACAAACACAAGACATTCTGCGCACACTGCCTGCTGACCCCGAACCAACGATCGATCAGATGCTGGAGGCAACAGTTAGGCATGCTGCCTCTCAAAATCCGGTGGTCGAGGCAGTCACCAAGGGAGTCACCCAAGGGGTCGCACAGGTGTGTGCAGCATTGACTGGACAATCCCAAATAAAATGCTTTAACTGTGGGAAGACAGGCCATGTGATGAGGAACTGCAGGTACTTTCCTGCACGGATCACAGACTTGCGCAGGGACAAGCAGTGGCTCTCACAAAATCCAACAGCCTTATGGCCGTCGGGAAACTACCACCCGAGCGTGGGATGGCCCCGCGCTATGACACCAAATGCTCAGCCGGAACATCATCCCGTTGCCATGGAGGGATGTGGCTGCTTCGATCCATCCCGACAGTCTCACACCCCCCATCCTACACAAATACGCAGGGGTTTCCTGAAACAGAGAGCCACTGGCCACCTTCCTACCTTAGCAGAGCATCCATAGGAAGGCAGCAGGAACTAGTAAGTCCCGTCACTATTAAATTTGATGATTTTGCTCAGGTTTATAGAATCTCCACAGGAACCTATGAGCCCAYTGACGGCCCTACAGACATCCTCATCACAAGACACCCAGACTTTGGGAAAAACGAATTCTTTGTCTGGCCTGAAGTCATCACAACCGAACCAGGAGATGAACTTTAAGTCCCCGTGAGCTGCATCAGCCCCCCAGCAGAGCTGCCAGCAGGGATTCCCCTGGCGCAGGCGTTTCTCCTTCCATCGGAGGCATCGCAGGAAATACCACCAGACCCGCAGGCAATGTGGACTGTCATCCTGGGAGAGGACAAACCCATTTATGCATGTGAACTATTGCACAAGGGACATACTGTTACGGTAAAGGGCATGTTAGATACGGGAGCAGATGTCACCATAATTTCTTTAATAGACTGGCCCCCACACTGGGAACTTGAGCCGAGCTCGAAGCTCGTTGCAGGGATTGGGGGCACGGCCACTTCGTGGCGCTCTCGACGGACAGTGATGATCACTGGGCCTGAAGGCCGGACTGCCACCTGTTGTCCTTTTGTCTTGAGAGTACCCTTCACACTGTGGGGGAGGGATGTACTGAGGCAGTGGGGGACGTCAGTTACAATCTGCTCCCAGGGTTTTTAGTCGGGGCCACTGAATGGTGCACAGATACCATCATCAAACTCACCTGGACAACTGACGCCCCAGTGTGGGTTGAACAGTGGCCCCTGTCCACCGAGAAACTGAGACCCTGGTAGAGGAGCAACTGCAGAAAGGGCACATTGTACCAACTAATAGCCCATGGAACACCCCTGTTTTTGTAATGAAAAAACCAGGAAAGGACAAATGGAGGCTCTTGCAGGACCTGAGGAAAATAAATGATGTTATTGAAGATTTTGGAGCCCTCCAGCCTGGTTTGCCCAGTCCTTCCCTCCTCCCGAGAGACTGGCCACTCGCTGTCCTGGACATCAAGGACTGTTTTTTTAACATCCCACTCTGTCACCCTGAATTTCTAAGCCTTCTGATAAATTGTAACTTGGAGTCAATTTTTCTCACGCTTTAACCTGTAAACACCAGCTGCAATGTAGATATCTCAGTTGTTTACATTCCTTTTAGTGGGATGGATCCTTTTGACGAACGTGTGTATTAACCAATGTGTGTGTAGATGTAAATTCCCGTGCAACCTATAGCAGCTCCCTCAAAAATCCCTATAAATAGGAGACGACTTTTTTAATAAACTGTCTTCTTTTGTTCCTGGCTCCTTTTTGTGTCAATCGTGTCGTGTTTTGCCATCAGTGCGACACCACTCCACCCYGCAGATGCTCCCTGATTTGCCTTTTCCGTACCGTCCCTCAACAGGCAACAGCCCCTGAGTCGTTATCACTGGAAAGTCCTGCCTCAAGGGATGAAGAACTCGCCAGTGATCTGCCAGAGATACGTTGCAGAGGTCCTCTCCCCAGTGTGCAGGACTTACCCTGACTGTTACATTTTACATTACATGGACGACGTCCTCCTCTGCGCCAGGGATGATTCCACCCTTCAAAGCCTACTGAAAGACACTTTGCGGGCCATCCATCAGTATGGACTTGGGATCACTCAGGAAAAAATTCAGCTTACTGCACCATGGAGATACCTGGGACACGTCCTCACCAAGCAGACCATCGCTCCCCAGTCCATCACCATCAAGGACAACCCAAAGACCCTCAACGACCTCCAGCAGCTGTGTGGGTCCATCAACTGGCTGAGGCCAGTCCAGGGAATTTCCACCGAGGACTTAGCACCCCTTTTCAACCTTTTGYGGGGAGATCCAGCACTCACTTCACCCAGAGAATTTAAGCCTGCAGCCCAGGATGCCATTGTCAAGGTGCAGGATGCCCTTTCATCATGGCAGGCACACCGTTTCCATCTGCACTACGGCTTCAGGCTGGCCATTTTAGGTAAGGCACCGCACCTCCATGCCCTGATATTTCAGTGGGTCCCGGAGCAAAAGGACTCCTTATTAGTTATCGAGTGGGTGTTTCTACCCAATCAACCCACCAAAACCATCACCACCATCCCAGAATTGGCAGCAACCCTCATTCACCGGGGCAGGGTTCGAATTAGAGCTTTGGCTGGATGTGACTTTGAGTATATTTACATACCCATTGGCACTGTACACRAGTTAGATCACCTCATGCAATTTAACGAGACCCTCCAGTTTGCCCTGGATAGCTACCCAGGCCAAATTTGGGTACCCTGGTCACAAATTACTTAAAACGACATTTCGATTGGCTCCTAAATTCATCACATCGAGGACACCCTTAGATGCCCTAACCGTTTTTACTGATGGCTCKGGATCTTTGCACAAGTCCGTTGTGACTTGGCAAGACCCCTGCACACAGAAGTGGGAATCTGATGTGCAAATCATTGAAGGCTTGCCACAAATTGCTGAGCTCGCAGCCGTCGTCAGGGCATTTGAGCGGTTCAAAGGACCTTTTAATTTAGTCACAGATTTGGCATATGTTGCTAGAGTAACTATGAGGGCCGAACATGCTGTTCTTAAGGAGATCTCAAATCCAAAATTATATGACTTGCTCTMGAGACTAGTTCACTTAGTTTCCCACCGGGAGCAACCTTTTTATGTAGTGCACACGAGGTCACACACCAACCTCCCCGGCCCCATTGCAGAGGGGAATGAGAGAGCAGACAGCTTGGCCATGGCAACACACCCGCCAACGCTGCCTGACATCTTCCAGCAGGCCAAGCTGTCCCACTCTTTCTTCCACCAAAATGCCCCCGCTCTCTCAAGAATTTTTAAAATCACTTAACAGGCAAGGGCCATTGTAGCCACCTGCCCGAGCTGCCAAAATTATCAAATTCCTTTTCTGACACCGGGTACAAATCCAAGAGGTCTGTCCAGTTGCGAGATCTGGCAGACCGATGTCACTCATTTTTCCGAATTCAGCCGAGAAAAATACATCCATGTTTCAGTAGACACCTTTTTGGGGGCGGTCTTTGCTTCCTGTCACCGGGGGAAAAATGCTAGTTTCGTGAAGCGGCATTTTCTCCTCGCCTTTGCCACACTAGGTATCCCGAAACAGGTTAAGACATATAACGGTCCCTCTTACAAATCCAAACAGTTACAAGACTTTTTCCAGGCTTGGGGAATTACCCACAAGGCAGGCATACCCCATTCACCAACAGGACAGTCCATCGTGGAGAGGGCCCACCAGAACATCAAACGCATCCTCCACCAGCAGCGGGGAGGTACAGAGGTAATGTCTCCCACTGAGAGACTCTGCAAGGCTCTGTACATGTTAAATTTCCTAAATTGTTCAGATTCTGAGCCAGACCCCCCCGTTGTACGGCATTTCTCAAATACGACCAGAGCTATGCTCAAGGAGAGACCACCGGTGCTGGTCAAGGATCCTGAGACTCATGAGATCTCTGGACCCCTCCAACTCATCACACATGGACGGGGGTATGCCTTTGTGTCTACATCAAGTGGACCAAAGTGGGTCCCAGCCAAATGCATTAAACCTTACCTACAACTCACAACAGACTCTCCCAAGCTCTCTTACCGAGCCAGCAAAAGATGACACCACGTCGGCATGGAGACGCAGAAAAAGAAAATCAAGACGAACCATCCAGCGGCTCCACAGACCACGGACACGCTCTCAGACCTCCAAGATGCAGTGATTCCCCTTCTTTTCCCCTTCCCCACCAGCCCTTCCCATTCCTTTCTACCCGTACCCTTTAATCCTATCCCGTCCCTCTTTAGTTAAAACAGAAGGGGGAGTTTTGAAAAGGAATGAGTGAAAAGGGGTCTGAGAGGGGTCTGAGGGGGACTGAAATAAGATCAGAAGAAAGATGTTGTTTTTGCATTTGCACAACAGGTTACGGAGGAAAGCAGCCCCTATGATGCAACCCTCGATCGCAGTTACCATCATCCTGTTGTTCACTAGAGGCCAACCATTGCACGCCTGGCTGGTGGCCCAACCCAAGCAGAATGTATGGGTCACCTTGGCAAAAACGCTAGGCCAGGAGAACATATGTTTAACCATGGGCAGTGCTGACAATCCGCTCGCATCATGCTTGGTGAGAATCCCATTCCAACTCCATGACGGTCCCTTTGCAGATAAGACGTCCAACCCGGTAGACAGGATGTACAAGTGGATGAGGACCTTGCCACATGCAAAAGAGGAGCCCCAAGAATTGGACTTATTGGGGTCCTCCAAGGCCGCATATTGTGTTAGTTTCTAATATAGGTTGTTTTTTCCAAAAGTCTAGACATATAAATATATATATTATGTGTCCCCAACTAGAAAGATATACCAAGCAGATAATTGGTGCAATCGCACCTCAGGATACATTACCTCATCCACTGCTGAACCCGGACTTCTGCCGAGAGGAGTTTCTCTTATCTGTGGAGACAGAGTTTGGGCCAGCATTCCCTCCAAGCTGGAAGGAGGTCCCTGTACACTGGGCAAACTTGCCACACTAACACCAAATTCAACAATTCTAACTGATTGGCGGAACAAAAACCAATTGGCCAGACCGAAGTGCGATTTGGCGCAAGTAGGTGAAAATTGCGACAGTGAAATTGTGATTTGGTCCCATAATAAGAGGGCATTAGTATCTATCTTTTTGCTGTGGGTCGCAGCGGCAAAAGCCCTCAGAGAAATTGTGCACATTGAGTGCTGGCTAGGCAAGAATGCAAACTTAACATCGGCAGTGCTCAGCGACCTCCTTGAGGAGGAGGAAAACACCAAGCAAGCCACCCTGCAAAATCGAGCGGCCGTTTATTACCTCCTCCTGGCTCATGGTCATTCCTGCGCGGACTTTGATGGACTCTGCTGCTTCAACATCTCGGCCAAAAGCGACAGCATCCACAAGAAGATCCAGAGGTTGCAAGGACAGGTTAAAGACTTGCAGATTGAGAAAAACCCCGAGTGGTTTGAAGATCTCTTCGGCCACTTGGGGGTCAAGGGCTGGGCTGCTTCCATGTTAAGWTCTATTGTTTGGGTTTTTGTAATCATTGTTACGGTTTTCCTTATCATTTTTGTTGCAATGCATTGTTGTAATCAAGTTATCGCACAAGCCTTTTTAGTTAAAACAGAAGGGGGAGTTTTGGCAGCCCAAAATCAGACTGGTCTTCCTTGGAGAAGCAGAAGCGAGCCTGTGTGAGTGCAGGCAGCTTCAAAGCCGCTGCACTGCTCCTCTCCTCCTCCCGTGAGCGAGTTGCTAGGCAACCAGCTCTGATGAGCTGAAACCCCGAAGGTTCGGGAAGGTTCGCTTACCAGGGGACTGGCCAGTTACTGAATATTAATATCCCACCCCCAGTTGCTCACCCCAGTTGCCAGTTATGCTGTTATTGGATCCAAGTTGGAAGTCCCCCTCCCCAGCAAAACACATATAAGCCCCTGTTTCCTGCGGTCTGGATTCCTTTGGATCTAGAGATCATCAGCAATAAAAGAGATCTCTGGCAAGGAAACCGCCTTGCTACCTTTTCTCCCTCGCCGCCTGTGTTTTCCACCGTCTCGCTCCCCCCTGGTACAGAGCAGCCACGGCTGCCCGCGGAGACCGCCAAGCTGGGGTGCTTGAGCTCGGCGCCACGCGCTGCAAGCCCCCACGGGATCACCCCAGCCCCGCTCAGCGCTACCTGTACTGGGTCGGAACCAGAGCACTAGGCTGCATTTGTAGCTCTTTCCCCCCTGGGCTGCCTTCTTCACCCCCTCTTTTTCCCCCTGTGCCCCTGTTGCTGAGCTGGGTGCAAGCTGGCGGCTGGGCCAGGCAGAGCAGCAGCTCCAGGCCCAGGTGTCCCTGGAGCACTGGGAGCTGCCGCTGGCCCCAGGCACTGTCCCCTGAGCAGCTGCTGAAGGACGCTGAGACTGAGGGGGCTGAGGGGGCTGAGGAGGCGCTGAGGCTGAAGGGACGGGGACCTTTAGCTGCTGCGGGCACTGAGGGCTGTGCGGGAGCAGAGGGCCATGGTGGCACTGAGGTGACAGGCAAGTGGCACAGGCTGAGCGGGGTGCTGGGTCTCAGGGGACGGGATGGGTCAGAAGGGATTGAGCGGGGTGAGAGGACTGTGAGGGGCTGAAGAAACTGCAGGGGGCTGGGCCTTTGCCGAGGGCACGGAGGGGCTGAGCGGATGCAGGGGGCCAGCAGGGAGCACACAGGGCTCTGGAACTGCTCCGCGACTGCAGCTCCGCCAGGGCTGGAAGCAATGCCAGAGCCTCCACTTTTGCCACAGCTGTCCCGAAGCCCTTGAGCACAGTCGGAGGCTGCCAGGAGCCAGCAGGGAGAAGCTGTAGGCCACAAGCTCCAGCAGTGAACAGAGCCCGGCTGCTGCCGGCCGAGAGCCCGGCTGAGGCCTCAGGGCTGGGGAGGCAGCTGGGGCTGAAGGCGGCGTGGGCTTTGGCCCTGGACACTGCCCGGCTGGGCAGGAGCGGGCCCTGCCCATGCTGGGGCTGCTCAGCGCAGCTGCCCCGGCTGGCACAGGGCTGTCCTTGGGCAAGGAGCTGTGCCGGCAGGGCCCGGGAGCTGTGCCCCGGCCGTGCCGAGCCCTGCCGGCGGCTGCGGGACAGTCCCGCCGCGGCTGCGCTGCCCACAGCCCGGCCCGCTCGGCTGCGTTTTCTTTCTGACCCTCCTGCAGAGGCGCTGAGATTTTCCCTTCCCCGATGGAAGTGCGGCTGCTGCCAAGGGAAACGTCCCGATGCTGACTCAGGGCTCCCTTTGCTATCCAAATGTGCCATCTGCTGTCCCTGGCCAGGAGAGCTGCTCTGCACGGGAGGGAGAGAGCGAGGCAGAGTCTGGGGACTGGGGCAGCTGCAATCCCTGCTGATGGAGCTGGAGTTAGAGATGTTTACAGCTGGACTGAGAGAGTTAGAAGTTGATGATTCTTAACCTAGGGAGACTATTGGTCCCTATTTCCCTACTATTTGTACAGGTATATTTGTGGGTATATTGTATTGATGCATGGATATTGATGTGTTTCCATCTGTATTTATAGTTACAACTTGTTCAGTTGTATAGCTGTATTGCTGTATTGATGGGGTTCTAAGGATTCTTATATTGGTACATTAATATTTGTATATTTATAGATAGGTTTGTTATGTGTGTATTTATGTCTTGCTTTATGTTATGTGAAATACGAATTATATAATTACGTCTGTATATTGTATGGTTATGTATTTACAAGTATTTAAATAGGTATTGAGTTCGTATGGTTATAGAACTCTATTTCTTTAGTACTGAGTTTGGGATTCTTTGGAGAGAAATAATACACATATTTGTGTAGAGTAAGTGGTTGTAGAGGGTTGCAATAAATGCATTTTTTTCAAGTTTATATTTGTATATATTTCCATTGCACAATTGTACCAATAAATTAGTTTTATAAACTTTAACTGATATTTGTATGTATCTCTACTGGCAGTGCAGGTGTAGCAATTTCAAATAAATTTCATTTTTAAACCTATATTGATTTTTGTGTGTTTGTACGTTAGGATTGCAGATGTAAGGATCTGCAATCAATTGAATGTTCCCCGTAAAAGAAGTTTAGATTTTTGCTAACCAGAGCAATGAGCAGATGTAAAAGTGATGATGGTGGAGGATTTTGGCCATGGAATTCTCCAGCCATGCCCAGCACATGCCCCACTTGCACTCAGGCTGGGCAGGGGAAGCGCAGGTTTGGGATGGCAGCAGAGCCCCACGTTGGCTGAGAACTCACTGCAAAGGCCTGCTGAGCAAAGTGGGGGAATGCACCAAGCATAGAACTCCAACCAGAGGCACCCAGGCAGGACAAATCCCCCCATACCATGGGCAGCTCTTTAGGAAGTGCTCCAAGTGTCCCTCTGAAGGTCATCCTGGAGCCCAGAAGCCAGCAGGGATCCTGAGCCACCACTGTTGCCTTTGGCAGCACTTTGGCAAAGGATCTGGAGCAAGAGGAGGCAACATTGACTGTGTCCTGG
>CADDXX010001533.1:0-25976 GCA_902810485.1 Alauda arvensis
AGTACCAACTCTTTACCTATCTTACTACACCTCAGCTCTGACTCTCACATCCTCATTTTGCCACCAGCATTCCTCAAAGTCTCAGGCTGAGCATTGCTCTACATCATTATTACTCTCAGTTCTTACTTTTAGTTCTTGGTTTTAACACAACAGTTCTTGATTGTAATGCAATACACCCTTGCTTTGCTAAGAAAATAACACTGGTTTTCCACGTAATTGTGGAATATTTTCCAAGTGTTTTGGCACGATGGGGAATCAGAACTGTGGAGAGATGCATGTATTAAAGAACAAGATCAGCAGTCCACTGAACACAGTAATACAAAAGTTCTTAACATAAAAGGGGAATATGATAATAACTATTAAAATCTGTGTACCAGCTGTACCATTTGATTTAAATCATGTATGTATACATATTTAATATTTAGATACAAAAGGAATCTGAACAGCGTAAAAATTAAAAGGAAAACTCTATTAAAATTTGAGAAAATGACTGACTACAATTAAGAGAAATGAGTACACTACATTTGCATTTAGCAGATCATTATACATTGCCACTGGCTTTGGAACATTTTATGCTAAAACCTTTCTTAGAACAGACAGGTATCTTTTCCACTTACCAGTGGTTAAATCTCTTGGCAGTACTATGTGCAATAAATATGACCAATGTTAACAGGAATAAAAGTTATTTTCTTTTAGACAGTGGCATTCAGAAGAAGTCATTTTCTCTAATTGGCTTCTGCCTACGAGCACCTACTCTGTGAGATGACAGAGGCAGAAAGCATTGCTGCCATGCACTACACCAGGGTGGGTGCTTTGTAACAAGAAGTGAAGATGAGACATTTGAAAGTCTACTGACACTTAGGGTGTAAATTACAAAGCAGTTTCTGAGAAAAACTGAATTTACATTAAATAATTACTAATGTGAAGTCATAAAATTAAGGAAGGTAAACTGAAGTTGATAAGTTTTATTTTCCTGCACCTCTTGAAGAAAATTAACTCTCTGCTGCAAGGATTTCCTTGGTTTCAGCAACCAAACAACCAATATTTCCCTTTGGCTCCTCAGCAGTAGCCTGAGAGCACAACTGACCCCTACTTGGGCACATTTTCCTTCTCTTTTAGTGGCCAAACTGAACAATCATCTCAGATGAAGCACAGCCATCTGCAGCCATCCTGGCCCACACTGCACCCATGGGCCCTGCAGTGGTGCCCAGCTCAGCTCAGAGGTTCTGCAGTGGTGCCCAGTACAGCTCAGCGGCTCTGCAGTGGTGCCCAGCACAGCTCAGAGGCTCTGCAGGGGTGCTCAGCACAGCTCAGACACAAATGTGTGCTGCCCAGCACTGATTGCAAAGCCAATACTTGCTGTACCTGTGAATAACAAGCCAGTTCCCTACCAAAACCTACCCATGTACTTCTCAAAGGCTGGAACACTAGATTTAGGGTGGGATTTTTTTTATTTCTGGGGGTGTGGCCCTGAGGACTTGAGTAGAGGTAGCTTGGGAGGTTAAAGAACCTTGACAAAAATTAGTCTTGTTTTAAATTTTGGCCAAGACCTTTTTCTGCATTGTGGTGTCCCAATTGTTACAACCACAATTACACCCCAGTCCATAGGGTTTGTACCTTCCTTTTTTTTACTTTTGGGGTCAGCTGTGTTTTAATCATCATTAAAACAAATCAATTCTGCTCTTTCCTTGATAACTTCAAGTATTAAGTTGTTCTTTTGGGCTGGACTGAGACCTTAGCCTCTAACCCTAGACAGGAGACAGTAAAAGGCACATGACAATTAACAATAATTGGCATCATGTGCAGCATGAGGCACCTGGGGAACATCCCTACAGCAGTCACAGATACAGCTGTGCACAGCAGTAACATCCTTCCTCAGCTCCCTAGTTTGAATAAAGCATCATGAGTTACACTACAAACAGTGCTTCAAAGCCTTACAGTTATTTACAGTCAGTAATTCATCCCCATCCACACTCCATAAATACACTACCACTACAATTTACTGCTCATTCCATCTTCCCATAAGCAGTGCTACAACAATCCTATAAAGCTCTGATTTAAGCCTCCACAGCCATATCCATGTAAGTATTAGAATTATCCTGCTATTTTACTCAGGCTTTAGAAAGCTAAATGTAGTGGTGAACCACTATTTCCTGCACTAACAACCAAGACTCCTACTACAAACTGAGTGCCCTGACCACATGGATTGGATATTATTCACATCCTCTTATCCACTTAGAAATGCCGTAACTGAATGACTAACTCTACCTGGAAGCCTGGGAAGTGTGGTAAAGTTGGTATGAAAAAGTTCATTTTTCACCATGGAGTATTTATTATATAATGATATATTGAATATTACATGCCAAATCAATTCCAGATACCAGAGGACTTGGACTCCACAAGGTCTGAGCATTTATTAAGGCCTTGATAAAATTTGTATTTGGGGAGTTAAAAATTAATAGTTGATTTTGGTAAACACATCTGCACAGGAGAATCAGGATTAAATGGCACTCAGTTCAGACAGAGCATCCAGTTACCTCTGCCAGAGGCTGCAGCACCCATCAGATTTTAGAGCACTGACTGTAACAAAAGGAATTGCTGAATGCTTCCCTGCTTTACACAGAATTCACAGAGGCCCATTCTGAAGTATGCTGACTCCCCAGGATAGAGTATTCCCACCAATGATTATTCAAATTATTTTTACAGGGACAAACTTGCTACTGATGTCAGCACAAGATTTTTCTTACTGTTTTTTGTTGCAAGGTGTTTTTGGGGTTGATCTGTAGAAAATGCAGCCTCATCAGAAGCAGAAGTTTTCTTCACACTTCAAGGCAGAAAATTTCCAAGCTCTGGATATCAGCCTGTCTGGTTATCCTGAGAAACACACTGACAGCCTTCCTGAGAAACACACTGACAGCCTTCCTGAGAAACACACTGACAGCCTTCCTGAGAAAGCCTCTGCTAAGCTTTCAGTTTCACAGAACTGCAGAATCAGTTAGATTGGAAAAGACCTCCAGGATGATGGAGTCCAAGCTGTGACCCATCCCCACTTTGTCACCCAGCCCAGAGCACTGAGTGCCACGTTCAGCTGTTCCTTGGACACCTCCAGGGATGGGGACTCCACCCCCTCCCTGGGCAGTCCCATTCCCTTGAAGAAATTCCTTCTGATGTCCAAGCTGAGCCTCTCCTGGCTCAGCCTGAGGCTGTGTCCTCTTGTCCTGCTCCCTGTAGGCTAGGAAAATACCAATACCAATTCTAGCAAAGCCCTTCTTCACACAGTCCCATAAAAGCTTGGAACTGTGTGACTGTTGGGGACAATATTAAGGAATGGAGTTCTAAAATGTAATTTCTAAAAATGCATTATTCATCTCAGTGAAGTTACATTCCTGGCCCACTGAAGACATTGGTTCATTCCTGAGACAAGGGATGCTGCTGATCACTCTGTCTCACACCAGGAATTCCCAGGGACTGAGCAAACAAGGTGTTCTCAAACACTGTTTTTCAGCTGCTGCTTTTCCAGCCCTGTTTTACAGCTGTAATTGCTCAAATCAAGACAGCACATACAAATGTAACTGACTTCTAAGAAAACTCTTATTCCTAACAGAATCGTTCTGTTACATGAACAGTGGAGCTGGAAAAAAACACAGTGAGAGAATGGATCTTTTCTGCTTCTTGACATTAACAGGGAGTTAATGGATCTATCATCTCCATCATCTGCTGGCTGATGGAAAGAGATAGGAGATAAACTGCTGTCTGTTCCAACAGAGAATTGTGATTTACTCCCACCCACTCGTTACCCCCTGCTTTATTGCTTACACCAATCTTGGATCTCACATGTGAAGAGCAGTGTAAGTCACCACCCTCACCCACCCCAGACACTGCACAAATGGGACTGCTGAGTTTGGGAGCACAGCCAGCTTAAAAAATAAGTGTGATGGGAACACAGCCCAGCAAGAGCAAGCTCTCCATGAGGAAGCAGTGGGTGCCACCACTGTGCCAGCAATGGCAAACACAGGCTCCAGCATTGGTTTCACTGGATTTCATTTAACCCCCCATTCATATTGGTCAATCTTCCACCCACATTTCCAATCCAGTTAAAATCTCTCCTTTGGAGCAGAACTCTGAGTCTTGCAAATAGTTTTTGTTGATCAAAATCCTTTTTTTTAATAACTGCTTTGTATTAATTGTTCATGCCATGCAGAGTTGCAGTTTCCCAGTTTAAACTAAGAAGTAGAAAATGTGCTATTTGACACCTGGTGGTTAGGAGGAACCACCTAAACACAACTTTGGAAAGAATTCAAACTTCCATTAGTCTCAGTCCCCTCTTACAACAGCTCTTCCTCACTTCCATTCACTCTGCTTCCACCCAGGACAACCTGGAGCACTGCTTGCTAGAGAAGCCTGAAAAAACCTGGCTCCAACTACATGGAAAAGGGAGAATCAGTAAAAGAGAAGAATGACAAAATAAACAGAATTTTAAAAATATATATAAATGAAAGAAAAAGAGGAGGAATGAAAACAACCCAGTATAATAGTATTCCTGTCAGTAGTGTAACCATCAATTCCAGGGAGACAACAAAATCAACAATGAGAAGGTGGATTTAGGTTAAATAACTGTAATCCCTCTCTTGGCTAAATAACAATCCTTATGGAACATTTGAGTTAGAGGAAAATAACCAAATTTCAGATCCCAGTCAGTTTACAGGCTACCTGTGAAGATTATTTACCTGATTTAGGAAGAAATCCACAATTGCTGAGTTACCTGTATGAGATTTTGGGTTGCTCAGCAATCCTGAAAAATCAGGCCAGGTCTATTTAGGAGCTTCAAGTGAGTGTTTGGGAATTTTACTTTAAATCCCCAGGTATCCAAGTGCTGTTCTAGCTCTGCTACACCTCAAAAAAGACCACAACATCCAAAGTTCTAAAAGGCATCAGATACAATTTCTGTCTCCAAAAATCCTAGCTATTCTTGATTATTTATTGCCACTCTAGCAGCCATTTGAGAAAGACCTTTAAATTTCAAGCTCTTTCCCTGGGGGTATCTACCTTGTAATGCTGAGCTTTGGAAGAGGGAACAGGGAACCTCTGAGAGGCAAACAAGGACCAGCAAGAAATGCAAAACTGCTTAGAACCCACCTGGATCAGCTACTGGTCATACCTTAATAAATAGGAGGGCAGGGGGGGAAGGTGGATTTACCTTAGGTATATTACAGGATAGAGAATTTATTCCTGAAGTATGAAAAAATATTAGCTGAAGTTTAATCAATATAATGAGAATATAAGCTTAGAGACTGAGAAGGTGCCAGGACAGATTGAATTTGGACCATCAGGTATTTTCTTTAAGATAAAAATAATGATGTGCAACCAGGAGAAAAAGTGGTTGTTCGAGACCACCAGAAAACCCCATTTTTTCTCCAAAGTCATTTTTAGTAATAAAAACTAGGAATTAAAAAAGCCAACAAACTTTTCTATGTAATCTTCCCCTTCACGGGTCTAAATAAATTATTTCCATAGGAAAAAAAATGATAGAAATCAAAGCTAGTAAAGGTGAATATAACGAGAAATCAAAGCTAGTAAAGGTGAATATAATGAGAAATTGAACCTACTAAAGGTGAATATAACTTTGTTGAAACAAGAAACATTTTTCTTTCACACTCTGCCCTACTGAGAGGAGTAAATTAGCTAATCAGAGGTGTAAAAAACAATTGCTCCAGAAGCCAATATTTGACAACAACACAAAGAAACACCCTCACGAATAAGGTGAAGGTTTAGGAAAAATACTCTGACCATGCTTCAGACTGCCACCTTTGCACAGCTGCCCACACTGACTGAATTCAGGGAGTTATTGCCTTGCAGTGTGACTCTCATTAAAACCCAGCTTGTCATTGAAGGGGTCAGTGCTGCTGAGAGCACTGCTCTGCTTGTGCTTTGTTCTGATTGCTGCAAGGTAGCAGTGACTGGAGCAGTTCCAGCCCCAATCTGGAGCTCAGTGCACGCTCCCAGATGGGCTCTCTGCATGTGACAGCCTGGGGAGGAAGGACACTCTCCTGCAGCCCAGCTCAGAATGCATTTCTGCCTTTTCCCATACACACATTTACCTCCTGGGAGTTACCCAACTAATAATGAAACGAGTGAGAATTGAACACTGCCCGTTTTTACAGCCTTTCACTGCGTGTTTGAACAATATTCTTGTTCTAAAAACAAGAGATCAAACCAAAACCAAAAAGAAGGAAAAGTGCTCTTTCTATCAGTGTTGAAAGCAAGTTTTCAATGCTGCTGGTTTATCACAACTACTCATCTGTTAGGAGAAGGAAACAACTGGGTTTAAGTTCAATGTTAGTGACATTTTTCTAAATGTTACAACTAAAATAATTACAAATATTATGAACATGTATTTTTATTAGGGTTCAGAGCAAAGATTTTCCTACCAATCTTCCAAACCAGGCCTAAAAATTGAAGTTACCAAACCAGGATACAAAATATTGAATTCCCATTCTAACTCTAACTGTGAATTCATCAAACTCCAAGAAGAATGGAATCTAAATATAACACAATGTATGCTAATATTGCCCTAATTTTGAAGGGATATGATTAATAAGAAAGCAGGTCAACTCAAACTCTGCCAGAGATGCTGCTGCAAAGAGCCAGAAGAAGTGAAGAGACTGACTCAAGGTAAATCATTCTTCCAGTTCTAACAGCAGCAGCCACAACCTGCACTTGATTTAAACACATGAGGTTGTTTTGCTGTGGACAATGGAGGTGGAAGAACAATAAACTGAAGTGAGGCTTCTGTAATGCACAGAGTTCTCACAGGATGAGAAAAGGCTTCTTGCAGCAGCAGCCAAGGAAGCAAATATCTACCAGAAGTTCTACACACCACAAAACAGTTACAGAACAGTTCTGGTTTTAAGATTACAGTCTCATATAAACAGGAAAAGGAGGTTTGGCATAAAAAGTCCCCCCACACTCCCTATAGCAGTTGAGATTCCCACTCTAATTCTGCATTTCCAAACAGTCCATCACACAAACTGAGCAGTAACAGAAGGCAGCAACAAAAGTAAGACTGAATCTTTCATCTAGGCATGGAATGTTTAATGCCTTTTATATTATATACTGTATTTATATATACTATTCATATGGTCATATTTCACTTCAAGGAAAGATGGCAATATCCTGTAAATTAAAAAAAACCTCAAAGCAACGCAATTGGAGGGAAAGGGAAGACTCAACAAAGAAACTAAAATAAGATTTAGCCAAACTCTCTGGAGATATGAAGTAGAGATACAAAGTTTTTAAAAGTATAACCCAAGGATATTATTTGAGCTGTTCTCTGTTTACCACAACCATATATATTTAAAGCTTTTTTTTACTAATGTGAAATACCACAGCATCATATTCCTAGACCTAGTATTTTTACATGCTGGAGAAAATAAAGCTGTTTTCAAATCGTGCCTGTCAATTCTCAGACAGCAAMTGGGAAGTGCAATGTGGCAAAYAAACCAGAGCTRAGTGCTCTCTCCCTTTCCTCTCTCRTGCTCTGCAGTATTTTTACCAGATGAGAAATGGGATTTTGGGTACACATGACATGGGATTTTGGGTAGCCATGTTAGCATGCTGTCTCCAGCCCAGCACACACACACTAATTTGGGTCATTAGCAGTGCTCCTGCCCCACTGCAGGCTGCTGGGAGGAATCTGGGCAGTCAGGAAAAGCAGGAATTTAGGGCTTTGCCATCTCTGTTAGGCTGAATTTGCAAAACTGAGTGAAACTTCCCTGAGTTCCAAGGTTCCCCTGAGGGAATGGGAATTTTCTTGCAGCAGGAATGAAGGGTGAACAGAATTTAGTTATATTCACCTGTACTAGGTTGGATTTCTATAAAATGTGCAGAACTAACAACACTAACACACAATCATGCTTAAAAGCTGCAGAAATGCTTTTGGATAAAAATATTGCCAAGTTTGAAAGATTTCTAGACTGCAAACATTTTAAGGAGACATGTTAGAAATGCCTGCCAGTGCCCACACCTTCCTCTTTCTGTATTTTAAATTGGCAGTGACAATATTTCCAGTACAGTAACAGAAAAAAAAACCTACAGTATAATCCAAATATTCACCTGAAATTCCAGAATTTTCTGTATAAACACTTTTCTTTTGAAATAATAATTATAAGAAAAAATCAAGAATATTCGTGGTCTGGCTGGCTTCTGCAAGCACGATGAGAAACTGCACTCTATGAAAATGAAAAAGGCAAACTCAGTCACCAAAATAACTTAAACACTGACATCCAAAACTGCAATTTTGCCTGACATTTTCCAATCTCTCCCACAACATGAGGAAGAGCAAGACAATTCAAGCTAGCCTGAAGGTGCAGGAGTACATGGGGCTGCAAAACAGGAAAACAAACTGGAGCACAGAGAATCCACTCCATGATTCAGGCACTCAAATCTAGCCTAGGATGGACCAAGAATTCACCTTAAAAAAATTACATTCTATTCACAGAACAGTATCTGAATATCAATACTGCCTTTAAAAGCAAATGAGAAAATGTTATTAGGGGCAAAGTGATGTTAACTGATCCAATTCTGAAGTGAAAGGCTAGGGTGGAACAGCCTTCCTCTCTAAAAAAACTCCCATGGATATATAGTTCTGGAGATTTGCTGACAGGCAGAACTGTTTCCAATTCTATAAACACATCAGTGACAGTTCTTTCCAGATCTAGTTTGAGTTCTGGTTTTATTTCTTGATAGATAACACATAAATTCAGAAAACAGAGAGCATTGTGCTGATTGGGAGTGGAACAGGGCTGCTGGGCTGGATCCTCATCACAGCCCATCCTCATCACCTGCCTGACTTTGCTGTTGCTTCATTATTAATTCTGGGGAGTGCAGAAATCCCTGAGAAAACAGCAGTTAGCTGAACTGCAAACTGAGTGTCAGCAGCCACAACAGGCTGGCAGGGCAAAGAGATTGTAGCCAATCTAAAATACTTTTACTCCTTCTGGAACACAACATGGCAGTGCCTGCCCTTTCTTTCATCCTGTAGGTTTGACACAGCAGTTTTTCCAATGGATGATGAAGGGGAGGACTTGGACTTCTGAAGCAGCTGCAGATGGGCTGGAGTTACACTCATAGAGAGTCAGCATCCCTGACTTTTGCAGCATCCCTCTGGCTCCTAAAAATCCTGCTGTTTACATTGGGTTAAAAACCCTTTCTGCTGTGACTGCTCATTAAATAGCTTGGCTCTAAACCACTATTACTTTGTTTTAAGTAAGTAAAAGTATATCCCTGAATACTTGATCTCAGAACCAGCCACACAGTCCCCTCACAACTGCTTTATTGGAGCTTTTCCAGAAGGTGTTTTACTTCCAAGAAAGGCAAGGAAAGCTGGAGAGAGTTGATACTGGCACTTCCCTCACTGCCACCTTACACACACACACACACMMACACACACTCCTCCCTGAACTCTCTGCAATTTTTAACCCATTTCAGCTTTTACCATCACAGAGTCTTTGGCCAATGCATCCCATGATCCACTATACACACTTGGTTTTCACAGTGCTACCTTCTTTTTGTTTAATTTATTCATTTTTGGGTAGTTGTTTTTTGTTTTTTTTTTCTGGAACAGAAACATTGGGTAATCATATCCAGTTCTGCCCCAGGAAAATCCCAACCTCACAGATTTCTCAAACTCCCCTGTACCTTCATCCTCTCTTCTAAGCTGGAAATTCCTAGAGACTTTAACTCTCCCCTGGAAAAAAGGAGTTCCTTTGCCATTCCTCAGAATTCCTCCCAGCTGTGCTCCCATGTAGTCACAGCTGGGATTCAAGGGCTAGACATGCCATGGTGATGGTACAGATGATTTCTAGTAATTTTATTTTTTTATAATTACTAGTATCTCAGCACTTTTTGGTAAGCCATGGCTCCTTAAATTACCATCTCAATAAGATGATGTACAGAAACCCCAARTTCTCTGACAGAAAGCAGATTCATTTTATTATTGTATGAATAAAAAAAAGCAAAACCTGCATTTCTTCAGAATTATTATTTACATTTCATCTCTTGAATTTCATCTGGAAATCCAAATCTTTCCCAAAACAAATTACCAGCAGCTATTCCTCACATAAAACACATTTCAAATGTCTTTATACCAATGGAAAGAATTTTCATCTGGGCCTAATTTATTTTTAAACAAAATCAATACCATTCTTACAAGAGCACTTTGTTATGATTTTTATTTTCAAATTACAGGCATTACTAATGCAATGAATTTCATAAAAGATGGTAACTGAAATCCAACTGTATTAATGACCAACCATCACAGACACGCTTTTCCCAAAAAAAAAAGGGGGGGGGAAGTGGGCAGAACTTCCAGCAGCCTTTCAGCAATAACCTTCCTGCACCACCACCAGAACCAGAGGAAATACAGCAGACAGATAAATTATAAACATATAAACATATAAAAATATAAACATAAAAAAATTATCTCCATAAACCCCATCCAAAATACTGATTCCCCACCAAAACAGAGTTTCTTTAGTTGGCAACATTTACAAACAAAATCAGAGGCAGATGTTTCAACCCACCTGAGGATGTTAAGAACTTGTTATCTGTCACTGATGCTCCTGCCAAGAYACCTGAAAYCAGGTGAACAAGGCACAGCAATACYTCCTTCAGACACAATGAAATGCAGCCTGAGAACATTCCAGGCTGGGTGAAATTCCCTTCAAGGACAAGACCTTTCCAATACTCCATAAAAGTTTTTACATGAGTCAAGTGAAGAACACAGCTATGAAACAGTAAAACTGGATTGAAAACTCAACTTTAAAATTGAACTTCAAAAACCCAAAAGCCAGAGATCAAGTAAAGCACAGCCAGAAAAATGAGAAGAATGAATTGGTAGGAGCTCCCAGATTAAGAGATCACAGAAAATATGAGAGTCTTGAGTTGAAAAATCAAAAGTCTTGACCATAATTTCATTATGACAGCATGTAGTTCTACTTACATGTGTTAGATTTCTTTCTTGTCTGTAAGGCATCCTCACAAGCCAACATGAGATGATTGCCAGGACAATCCCAAATATCCAGTATTACAGAGAAAGCAGTTTTGGATAAACATTTTGCATTTACAGCCTGTGTTTGCTGTCTTGGCTTTGGTAATTCCAGCACTTAGAACTTACCCAGCTTGAGCCACCAAGTGCTCCCAAAGCTCCTGAAATGCAGGAAAAGCTCCCACAGAAACTTTGCCATTATTTGGCTGTTTACAACCCTTATATACATCCAGTTGCATTGAAATTCCCTACAAAAACTGCAGTGCCTGAAAATCTACCTGATTATGATAAAAATTCTCATACAAAGATCCTTTTGGCATGTTGAGGGCACAGATGAAAACCAGACTGCTTTGTTCTTCATTTAATAATAATAATAATAATAATAATTCATTACTCACAGCATAGAGACCTCTCTTTTCTTAATTACAGCAAATTTCCTTACCATTAAAACCCCTGATAAGCACAGCTCTGACAAAGCCTTGCTGAGGCAGTTTAAAGCCTTATTGCCTTCAGCTGTCTCTCACCCCATCTGCAGGGGATTCATTTCATGAGTAAGAGTTTCAGCAGAGCACAGGCACTTGCTTCAGCCCCACACACCAGTAGCCAAAAACTGCTTTGTGCAGAGCTGCCAACGACCCCAAACAAGCCAGAGAGGAGGAGGCTCAGTGCCTTTCCTAAGGCAGAACAGATCTGTTCTACCACAGAAAACATCATTTGTCCATTTAGTTGCTCCACAAGGACTTTTCCATAATCCCTGCACAAGCATAGACAACACAGGAGAGATGATACAAGGACTGGAAACCCTCACCTGGGACAGGTATTTAAAGACATTCCTGCCTGAAGTGTATGAAATTAGAAGTAGTACATGTTTACACAAGTTACTTGGGACCCTCTGTTACACTTGCCCAAACCACTACCCTTAAACATCTCGTTACGTTAATTATTAAATTATTATTTATTAAATTATTATTATTAATTATTAAATTAATCATTAAATTAAATATAATTAAATATCTCACTACACTTAAATATCTCATAAAATGGACCTTTTCCATTATAAGAAGAATTTGTGCTTATTGAAATAATACACAGAAGGGAAAAAAAAAGACATTCATTTAAAGGAAGCAAAGAACAATGCTGTCAAGCTGCAGGAGTGCCCTCAGATGATGACACTGCCATCTCTGAGCTTCCCCTGCTCAAAGCCTTGTCCCTTTTTCTACCACTGCCAGCTGTGAATTTTAGATTGTGAGCTTTGAGGCAAGGATGAACACTGCTCAGGAGAAAAAGAAAGGCTTTTCCCTGGTAATCACTGCACTCAGAAAGTTTCATTTTGCTCCCAGTCACCTTTTTTTTTGTCAGCCAGGTTAAAATGAAAGCCTGCAGCCCTGCTGTCACAGCCTGCTGCAGAGGGTGAAGTCTGGCAGCAGACAGGGTAAGACTGGGATAAAGTCCCAAAGATTTTACTGCCTGGAATTACTTTTCCTAGCATCAGTGCAGCTGAAAGCCCCTTGAATTCACCCCACCTTTCACAGTGCTTGCACAAAGGAGGAGCCCAAGGAAACGATGTATGGAAAACTGAGGGGTTTTCAGTGTTTTCTCAGGGCTGTGTTGGGGCATGGAGCCTTCAACAGCTTCTTCTCCATTCACAGCCCACTCCTTTAGCACTTACAGCTCGTGCAGCTCAGGGCATTGTCCTAATATCAAAAGGGGAAGGGAATGATTTCTTTACAGAATGACTAGAAAAATCTGTGTGTAGGAAGCTCCTCTTAAATACCCTTCTATGTGGCTTTCATCCCATCAACAATAATGGCAAAGGCTTTGGTGAAAAATGCTGAGATCTGTGTACAAATTCAGTACACACTTAGAAAAAAACCCATATATGTCTATGTAAAATGGGGAGGGGAAATCAGGTTTACTTGAACTCCCTATCTGGTTTAGCAAAAACCATGTAATCTTTGGGAAGTGCTATCTTYAAGCAATGTTCCAGCAATGCAGCAAATGGCAGGAAAACACTACCTCAGGGATGCTGCCACTTYTGCAAAGGTCTGCAAATTAACTGGYACCTWGTTAACAAAGCAGTGGTTTGGCCACYCAAATGCCACACATGACAATTTTCAGTGAAAAAAACCCTAACGAATTCAATCAAATTCAGTTCTTCAGTAGAAAGATGCACCATTCTATCCACATGAAAAAGAGCCAGGGAGAACAAGGAACAGAGATAAGTCAAAGGCTTGAACTTCTCCTTTTGGTGACAGGGACAGTAACACTGAAAGCTCTGCAAATCAGGTGGTGGGTGGCTGGGGAGGCCACTGCCACCTGCAGCGCCATTCCTCCCCCACAGCCACAGCAGCCTGCTGAACCCCTGGCACTGTCCCTGGCACTCAGCCCCAGGACCCTGGTGCTGCTGATGCCTGAAGTTTGAGCTTTTCTGTTTTTCAGGTTCTGTGCTGCCTCAGGGTGCAGCTCTGAGCCTCACATTCAGTGCTGTGAGCTCTGCACAGAGCAGGGACACAAAACAAATCCTTTCCTGCTCAACACCAAGGGCAACTTCCAGGCCCAAAAGCACAAACAAGGCTGGGCTGAAGGGAGAAACAAGAAGGATGAGAGCTCACAGCCTGGAGCTGTAATTGGACAATTAAACCCCAATATCCAAAGGGACCAAAACTTATAAAAGTGTGAGACCTCGTGACCAGGGGCCATTCTGTGACCATTTTGGGTCCACCTTGGTATAGCCCTGGCCTGGCTCTTGTGCTGCTCAAGGTGTATCCTAGAGCTTTTCAATCAATATCTACTTTATTCTCAAGCCCTGTTCAGTCTCTGTTTCAGGTCAGCCTTCCCAAGGCATCACTGCAACTGAGCTGCAAAGCTGCTCCAGGGACACTCCCACCCTGGGAACAGCAGGGCTCAGATCCCCAGCATTCCAACACCAACTTTAAAACATAAACAATCTGTATATTTATGCTTTTAGCTACAACTGTAATATGGAAAGACAGAACAGCTCCACACTGAAATGAAGTGGTTGTTGAAATTACTCATCATTATATCTTGATTTCTACTATCGACTGCTAAGGTAATTTACCCATAAAAGGAGATTTTACTGCTTTTTCTGAGTGTAAAAACTAAGTGTACCCAAGGATATTTCAGTGGCAAACACTAATGAATGAAAATTAATCATAAAACCAATAAACCCTCTATTTTTAAAAGGTTTTACTAAGCTACCTGTGAAAGGCAACTTAATAAAGCAACTTTTCCCAGCTTTTCAACAGAGGAAGCACAAAAATAAAAACTTGCACAGTACCTCAAGCTTTACCAAGTACAATTACAAAACGGATTCTTAAGCAGAAACAGGGGAAGAATATCTTACTGTAAGACAATAAATAAACCTTAAAAGACAGCAATGTGTTTTTCACCACTACAGTTCCCTTTCCTGTTAAGGAACAGTATTTTAAGAAGAAAATAGCCAGAAAATAAAGAAGCACAAAGAATTTGGTGAAGGAAAAAACAAAAACTTTTCTGGTAGTTCTTTTCCTACCATTCCAGAGTTTTTTGGACTTTTCATTAGGCTGCAGAACAGGAGGTTCCAAAAATGGTGAGGCAGTCGACCTTGACATTGCCCCTGGTATGCTGCAAGCATTAGTATCCCAGAGAAATGTGTTTGTTTTTAAAAATATATATATCCTTTTTATGTATTTATAATTTTATATGTTTCTATATTTATAAAATATATTTTTATATTTGTTTTGCTTATCTGTCAGGCTTATAGCTTCATTTTTCCCTTCAGTACTTTACATCTGTTTCCTTTTTTATTACCTGTATTATCAACAATGATTTTTTCACATCAACTTCTTTAGCCAGTGTCTGGTCTGCWATTTACCAGGTATAMATCATAAAGATCTTCAGGCACATGRAAGTGGGAGCCAGCYTTAAAAGTAKCATTGTTTAATCAGGTTTTCATACAAGAATATGCAACTTTGTATAATGACAGAATGAAAATCAAAAGTGACAGATTGGGTGACTGGAATTTCTTAAAATTAAATGCCCAGCCTTCTCATTCTGGAAGAGAACTGAGCACCAGCTGGAATCCTCAGACAGCATTAGTAAACACTAACAACATGTCCCTCAAATAAAAATGTTAAATCATGAGTTTGGAACATACTTCCATAAAATGAAACACACACACTAAATTTAAAGATTCATGTGACTGACCAGATCAAATCCTGTCACCTGGGAAACAGAAGAAAAGAAGAAAAGCAATACTTAAATCTGCTGAGGATGTTTGATTTGACAGATTCCAGGAGGCTTATAGAGAATAGGGTGGAATGTGACTTTGGAGCAGCTGAAATTCAGGTAAGCAAATGAGTGTTCCTGCACCAACAACACGAAGCCAGTGTTCCACAAACCACACAACTTTAACAAGGGGGTGAAGAACCTGGGAAGCTGGTTCCAGGGTACTGGATTTCTCTTATATTTTCTCCTTCCAAGAACAGCCTGAGGAGAAAGGAAATCTCCACCCAACAAGCCCACACACTAAACATGATGGCAAAAGGAACACACTGCTGAGTGTGCCCTGCAGGGAGCAGCCCCTGGGACCAAGCCCTGCTCTGACCCACCACCTCCAGGCAGTAAAGCCTGAAGCTGCTCCACACCAACTGCACCTGCTGAGGTCACACCTCCAGGGTTTTACTAAGGCACAGCAGAGCCAAATGACACATCTGGAGTCACAGTACCACAGTCACAACAAACACGTGTGCTGCTTCCAGCCTGGTTCACTCAATGCCAGTTCCACTTCAAGCACTTGCTACAACTTCTCTGGAGTTCCAGAAGGTCCCATACAAACTTGTCACCAGAAATGCCAATGAAAATCAGAAGCTGCAAGTGGCCAGCTCTGGAGCACAGATATAAAATGACTTTACTGGTAAGAAACCAGCCCTGTTAATTGTGATAAATAAGGTATTTCTTTGCTCTTTGTCTAAGTTTTGCTTGCTGAGGGCCTACTAAGCAGGTAAAAATGACAAAAGAATGACAAAACTAAATGAATCCAAGTCAAGTTTGTAGGAAGAGTTGGGGTTACACAACCAAAAACCAAATGAGCCTCCCTAAATAAACACGAACTTGCCAAAAGAAAGCAGCAAATCCATTCCTGCAGACATGGAGCGTTATGAGATCCCTGCAAAGGACACTGCTCATTTTCCCCTAATATCTGTGAGAGCTGGGTGGCAGCAACAGCTCAGCTCAGCTCAAGGAATGTTCCAAGTCATGTCTGAATCCACTCTGGAGACGTGCAGTGCCAGAAACCAGAACATGAACATTTCAGACATCAAGTAAGCAGCTTTGAAATCTGGATTTGAAATGATTCACTCGAGTCCTAAGCCAAAAGGACTCTCCCAGAGAAGAGAGTGTAACATCAGGGAACTAATGCCAAGGCTGAGTTTGATTGACATAATACCACTTTATTCCATGGTTTCAACTTTCTTACAACTTTAAAAAAAATGTACAGGGGTTCAGAACCACCTCAACAAAACAGAGTCAAACCACAAGTGTGCACACGTGGTCAGCTTTCATTACAAAAAGTAATAGGCACAATCTTTACATAAGCATTTTGGTGAAAGGAGGAATAGTGCAGTGTTAAAAGGCACCAATGATCAATAATTGGGCCTTTTTTAAAAGCCAATAACCATCTAAGAAAATTACATTTGGTTCAAAGTTATAATTTAAATATTGTATTGACTGGCATGCATCTGAACCCCTGGCAATTTATTACACAAATCTAATGTGTGCCTTTGCAAAATCAAAAAGATTTCATCAGTGCCCCTGAAAGTCAGTTCAGTACAAAAGGACATACCAAAGCTCTTGGCCTGTATTACCACTAAACTGCTTTGTTCACCTCCTCTGAGAACACCTGTCTAACAAAGAGCTGCACAGAAGCACTGCTCCTAAAGCAAGTGTAAATGTTTTGATCCTGCAGCACTGACCTACTCCACGTGCTATGAGAACATTAGGCACAGAGCACAATTTATGTTTTCTCTGAAAAAAAATACAGCATGTGCAAGTGAGGTTCACACAACAGACTGACAGCTACAACAGTAAGCTCTTTAGATTCCCCAAAGAAAAGGGTCAGTTTTAATTTTCTGAGCAGTGCTGCACACTGCTGTGTGCCATGATCATACCTGCATGAGGAGCAATCTGTGCAACCAGTGAGGAGAAGCTTCAGTACACCCTGAAGGACACTGCATCCACACCTTGTGCTGACTGAACTGGGCCAAGAGTGCCTGGAGAAATCATTGTGCATGGGCACAATCCCTCCAGCCAGGGAGGGCTACTGCTTCCTGCAGAAAGAATGCTTTGGAACTCAGGTAACCTCACAGGTGCCCTCAAACTCACCCACCTGCACACACTGAACAGAGGGATGCACAGCATGGGAAAAAAGGGAAATGAGAGGCAGAGCTTGTGTGTAAGTTGTACCAACAGGTGCCAGTTTGTCCCAAAGCATCGTTACCAGGGTGAGGTTTATGCACTGCGGATGTTTTGTACAACTGGAAATTGTACAGCATGTGAGCAAAGATAGAGCTGATTATTACCTGCAGTATCTACTACAGTCCTCAAGTATATAATTTACTGATAGATGCATACTGTTGGTGTTGATTGCTTCCTCTTAAATGTATTAAAATTCTGAAGGCTACAGTACATTCTGACACAAAGACAACTTGTCTACCAGGGGAAAATGTAAGATAGTAACTAACTAATTTGTTTTAGGAGGAACCTCCTCTGATGTGCTAGTTACTTCATGCCCTTTGGAAGATTTTTATTTCTGACTTTCTCCATCATCTCTGTTGAAYTGTTCTCCYGACAATTTCACAGGAGTTCAGTGACCCTTCTTACAGCTGCCTCTGCCTTTCCCAGGATCCCTTTTAAATTCCCTCTAACACCACCGCAAGCTGTTCAAGTAAACACTTCTCTCTGGCAAGTTTCCAGACACCACAAATACTACCAAAACTCAGCATTTGATCACATGCACCGGTTTTCTCTAAATGGAGCAGGAATTAGCCCGTTTCCTTGGCTTAGGGTCCCGTACATCCCTGTCTTTGGAACACACACAAAATGAACACATCGTCTCTGAGAGTCTCCGCAGTCCCAGCCTGAAAACGCTGTTGGAGAGGCTRTAAATGACACAGTTGCAGAAACTATTGCTTATGGCAAGCCACGTGGTTAGGAAGGAGAGCGCAGGGTTTTCCAGGAGCCGAGAGCTCTCCAGCAGGAAGTAGATGATGTAGGGGAGCCAGAGCACGTAGAAGACGCTGGTGATGCGGAACAGAACCGTGGCGTAGCGGCGCTCGGGGCCGTGCCCGGCCTCCCCGGCAGCCTCCCCCTCCTGGTTGGGGAAGCGAGCCCGCCGGTCACTGATCTCTTTGGTGTGCTGCCGGCAGATTTTGAAGATGTGGAAATAGGTGAAACAGATGACCAAGGCAGCAGGGGCGTAGAGTAAGCACACGATAAAGCCAGTGAAGTAGGCGTTAGTTAGCCAGGAGGTAGCGCACCACTCGAAAATATCTCCGTGGTAACCAGGTTTCCCCCAACCGAAAAAAGAAGGCAAGAAGATGAGGCAAGAGTATATCCAGATGAGACTGATGCAGATTCTCAAGCGCCAAGGTGTGACCAGCTGGTTGTAGGAGAGAGGCTTTGTGATGGCGAGATAGCGATCCACACTGATGCAAGCCAGACACGCCATCGAGACGCTTTTGAGCACAGAGATGATGTATCCAAAAACCTGACAAGTCAAGGACTCGTGGACACCTGTGGAGTAGTGGAGCAGTGACAAAGTAGGAACCAAGCAGCTGACTCCAACGAAAAGGTCGGCATAGGCCATGGTCTGGATAAAATAGCTGGTGGTGTGATGATGCAGGAGTGGAGCACAGTGGAAAACAAATATCACAGTCAGGTTACCCGCAATAATTAAAAACGTTAGCAAGACGATGACGACTGTCTCAAGGATACAGATGTCAACTGCATTGTAGTGGCCAAATCCAAGAGGGCAGGAGAGGTGCTCAGATATGTTCATAACACTACTGCTCATATTGAGAGTCCTCCATTCACTCCATCGGGACTGGTTCATGTTTTGTGCTTAGGGAGCAGAGCAATCTGAGCCTCAGTGAGCAGCTGACCTGCTGAACAGCAGCTAAACTCTGCTTCTCACCGTCTCTGCAGACACTGCCACTGCTTACATGGGAGAGGATTAGAGTCCCATAGCTCTTGATGCCTCCTCAGCATCACCTCTGGCACACCTTGGCTTTAAGGAAAGAACRAAAGAAAGAAAAAGAGAAAGAAAGAAAGAAAAGAAAAACAAAAGCCAGAAAGAGAAAGGCCACTGATCAGCTCCCTCCAGTGCTCTTGACCCATCTTTAGCAAACACAAGGCACTTCTAAAACAAACAGAAATAAAAACTGACAAAAGAGACACATTCATTTCCCAGGGAAGGAGGGGAGGGAAATCTCTGACTTGTTTTCCTGAGAAAGTCGTCTACTTTGGTACATACCGAGGAGAGGGAGAGGAAGGGAAGGAGGAACCTCAGCACAGCTCAGGTTTCCTGGACCAGCAGCTACCAGAGATAATCTTTATGTCTCAGTTTAAATCACAGACTGATTGGAGATTAAAGGAAAAAGTTCATCCTCTAATGCTGTCTGTTCTTGTTTGATTCAGAAGATGGTATTCCATCTTACCCATGCTACTCATTGGAAAGGTAAGGAAAACATTTTTGTCAAGGTTAATTCCAATAGACTCACCACTATTTGGGTATGAATAATGAATTTTATTTAGGGGGAGACAGGTGGGGGATGAGGCAGATTTGTCCTCTGGCTCCCAAGAAAGAAAACATACATCTCACATACAATGAGGAAGATTGTTTCTATTCTTTTAAAAATGAAAATAATTTAAAAATAGATATTGGAGACTCATGTCAATATTCACAGTTCCTTCAAACAGTTATAGTCCATTACAATTATAAATACCAGAATCATAATTCAGTGTCCCCACAGACAAAAGAAATCCTCTTGAATTTAATTTCGGCAATGGCAATTTAAAAGAATCATCTTTAGAAACTCTGCCATATCTACCACAGTGGATCAGTACCTAGGAGTTCATAGGTATATCCATGATATTGCTCACCTCTGTAGCAACAACTGAATCATTTCACAAACCCCCACACAACGAGCTCAGAAACTTCCATCTGCATTCTGCTGAGAGCTAATGAAATGCTGATTTGACTAGAAAAGCTGCCATTGTTTACTACTCCATTATTCTGTTGTTCAGCTTCATCTTCTCAGGGGTTTAAGGTTTCTATAYTTATTAGATGATCTGCATAATAAAYAGTTGCTTTAAAAACTGTTCTTCTATTTGCAGGACATTACCTTGTTCATTTTATTCACAGCTATGGAGAGACAAAACATTAAAAGAAAGCATCTTCTGTGTTCAGTTTTAAGTAAATGCTTGATTAGTTCAGGAATCATTAGGCAGGTAATTAAATGTACACAATCTTGTGTTTTGAAAGGCCCCTAAAACGTTAAAACCATCATTAATCCTAGAGTTCCTCAGACTAGAAGACTAGCAGTGAAAATTAATGAATCCACATCAAATGATCTCCAAGGTCATTCAGCTGGCATTTGCTTTAAGTCTCTTTCAAAGTACCAGGATCTCTCTGATGTTTCTGATAGTCCTTGCCGTGTCTTCAGGAGGAATTTCAGATACTAGAACAGCCAAATGTTCAATTCTGTCGCAGCACTTTGAGAGAACGCATTCTTTTTGGAGTTAATTTCCTGTCGTGCATCGCCACGCTGTACAGAAAGTCCTTTCAGATTTTATAACATCCCCGAATATTTCCGCCTATTTGCTCCCTTTGTCTATAAAGCAACAGAGCACGTACAAAATCACTCCTTTCTCCGATTCCCTGCTAAAGCAATAGAGAGGCTTTCTCACCTACACGCATCCTCAGCAGCCGCTATGTCCAGCACTTGACAGGGAGTCCTGTTACCGCGGTGCGGCTGGAGCGGCTGCCGCTGCCTCGCTGCTCCCCCCGAGCGATGATTGCCTGCACCTGAGCCCGCTCCTCCTCCTCCTCCTCCTCCTCCTCCTCCTCCTGGCCGCCGCAGCCCGCCGGGCGCTGGAGCGCTGCCGGCCGCTCCCCTGCTGCCGGCACATCCAATGGCGCCGCCGCTGGCACTGCCACCGAACCGGGTACTGGAGCCACCGAACCGGGTACCCGCGAGCATCGAGAGCCACCGAACCGGGTACCCGCGAGCACCGAGAGCAACCCAGCCGGGTACCGAAGCCGCCCAGCCGGGTACCCGCGGGCACCGCACCCACCCCAGCCGGGTACCGCACCCACCCCAGCCGGGCACCCGTGGTCCCCGAACCGCCGCGCTCCGGGAACCTTCGGGAGGAAGCCAACACATCCCTCCCAGAGAGATGTGCCTACATAATCCCATAACCTAATAAACTACTGGCATCGCCCCAGTGGAACTGGTTACTGAAAGGATCCCACGTTATTAGCTGTGTACACACACCTCTGAAGCGTCACCTGCTTAAGTTTAGCTTGGTAAAATATCTGTCACAGTTCCACACAAATTTTCTAGCCTTCCTTAGAAGTTCCCCCCTTTTTAATTATGTCCCCAAATTAATTACTTCCAAACTTAACACATGTATGTTACAAAAGTCACCTGTACCCATTTTTTATATTGTACCAGTATTACCAGTATCCTAATAGCTTCAACAGCAGTTTAAATACAAATGCTTGTAACACTTTATTTTCCAAACGGAACCAATTAACTCAGCTGCAAACAGATGCAGCTATTCCCTGATTAAGTACTCAGAACTTTTGTTTACTTCGTGCTTCCTAAAAATAAACGCAGTCACAGAAGTACAACCATCACATTTATCTCACACAGACACTCCATGCATCCTTAGACACTGAAACAGCAAATTTGGGTACCAAAACACCAACCACAGAGCAGCATTTTGGGCTATCGATCAGCAGAAGTGTCTTGGAGGCTTTAACCAAGCAAGTGATTAGAAACGACAGTGATTTAAATCCTTCCAGTTCCATGGCAAAGCAAAGGCAAAATGTTAATGGGCTGCTCCTGAGTTAACAGCCTGTATTTCGAGTATTGCCTGCAGCCAGTGTCCAGGTCTGAATGACAAGTCTGTAGCAATGTGAAACAGCACAAACTGCAGCATTGTAAGAGTGGCTTGCAGTAAGGGCATGTGATCATTCCCAAGTCTTCTATCAGAGGATTAAGGAAAAAATTGAACTATTTCTGATACCTCAGAATGGTAATGGCTGTAACAACAGACTTAATGACTGAATTTAGACCCTGAGCACAGCTTTAAGCCCCAGTTATCCATTCCAGGGCAGAACAACAGGGAGCAATTTTCATTCCTCCTCTTCCCACTCCTGCTGTGGGGGAGGAGGAGGAGGAGGAGGAGGAGAACAAACACTGTGCACAGGCAGTGACCAGCATTTCTCCCACTTCTCCTTGGGACAGACCGTGGCTGGCACCAGGGATGTAAAGGGCCAGAACACCTTCAAATTGACATCAGGGTGCCCCAGAGGCACACAGGGCATGAGATAAGCCAAGGTACAGCCTGACAAAGCAGAGCCCAGGAATGATGTGCTCAGGACATCCTGCTCCACACACACTGAAGGACTGGTAACTCCCAAATGTCACAGTAACCATGGAGTCACCTTGGTCTCAGGTCAGCCCCAGCTGGTGCCTGCCCAGAGAGCTCAGCTCTGAGAACAAGCACTCGTGGCTGTGAACAAGCAGCCATAGGTTCCAGGTCTGCTAGGAGAGATCCAGGTAACAGGAAAATCAATGGCAGCCTCTGCTGGTTGCTTCCAGACACAGGTAAAATGTGTCATCTAAAGAAATTGTAAGGGACAAAATGGTTCAAAAGCAGGAGTTTAACTCTGGGAATATGAGCAGCCTTCCTTCACTACCAAAAAACCAGGCATGCTGCAAGCTGCCAGGGGCTTTATCTGCTCAGCCATAAACTGCACCATGCTGACAGCAATAAATTGTACTGTTTTATGTATATTTAGTGGCAAGTGAAAATGAAGCAGAAATCAGCTAGTCCTGATGCAACTGTGCAGTTACAGAGGGAATTTTACAAAATGTAGAAACACCAGAATGTGGCACGTTAAAGCTCTATGAGAAAAGTTTTTATATTTGGAAATTAAGAAGGATATTTGGGCCTCTGGCACAGTTTTAAACAAAGCCTGCTTCAGGATTTTTTTTTTGAATTTGTGTTTGAAGAAAAGGAGTGAGAAAGAGAAAAGTTCTATTGGAAGAATTGTCTTCCTGTCATCAAGGCAGCATCCTGCATGGTGCACAAGTCTCCACAGCTGGTTACATCCAGCTGGGGGACTGAGCACTCCACAAGCTGAATAGAAGGAGCAATTCCACACCTTCTTTATAAAGGACATCAGCTAGAAACAACACAAGTCACCACACAAAACAGGAGGCTCACACCATCTGATCCTGCTGAAAACAGAGGGGATGTGGTTGGAGCAGGAGCTTTGTATCAGCAAAGCAAGGCTGTGAAAGCAGTGGTGATGTGTGACCCTGMAAGGAAACCAGATAAAGAAAATGGACTTTTGCAGACAGAAAAAGGAGATTTAGAAGCTCCAAGCAAGAAAACAATCTATTAGTCATTCTATTTGGAAAGGAAAAGCAATATTTATTTGCTAAATCCTTTGTTGTAAGGAAACAGGACTGACAGAAGCAATCCCTGCAGTGCACAAAGCAGCAATCTCAATCACACCACTCATTTCTAGTTTGAAGTCTTCCCTTGTTAAATGACTGGATGGTCAGCTGGATTAAATAGACAACAGCAATTTCCATAAAATCTTTTTGAAAGACATCAATGAGAGCAAGAAGCTGCAGCTGAGAATGCAGGATGAGGAACATTAGTTATTTATTTAGATGCAGACCTGAATGACAGTGTTGATATGCACACCAGCTCATCAGCTTCTATTTTTTCTGCCCAACTCCATTTTTTTTGTTGTTTTACAGCATCTTTTTCTTTTATAAACTTTCTCCTACACCTAAAGAACAAAGGCTTTTCTTTCAGTTTGCTTCATTTTTAATTTTTACCTCTGGCATTTACTTGTCCATGTATCTTATGGACACCCTGGTTTTGCTTTGAATGCCTCCAGAATAATTCTATCCTGTGAAGCTTGCAGCTGTAGTGCAGCTTAAAGCAGCAGAGGAGGAAGGAAAATCATCTGTTGCCTTAAAAACTGTGTGTGTGTGTGTGCAAAGACAGGGCTTTCTACATCATATGGGTGTTTGAAGGTGCTCTATGAAGTCATATGAGTGCTGTTCTTGAGGCAGAAATGTGTTCTATTTGTTATTTGGAATATGAAGCCTCTTCCCCAAAGCCACCCACTGGTGCTGTCTATTTAAAACCTGCTCACAGAACACACGGAGTGTCTGACCTGAGAGCAGCACATGATCACATACAACAAGTGTCTGTAGGTATAGAAATAAACCCTTCATTCTCTGCTCAAAACAAGCTTAGAAGGACCATCTTATCATCTACTACAGCTCCTCAAACCCCTTATACCCTGAGGATGCCATCTGACCCCGTGCCTTGCTCCAAAGAGGGGCCTAAAGTTCTAAGTCAGATCCAACACCAAATTTAAGCCCTGCTGTGCTGGGTTCTGCATTCAGCTGAGCTCTGAACATCTCCAAGGATGGAGTTCTCACAGCCTGCCTGGGCCCCTGTTCCAATGGCTGACCACTCTCCCTGTGACTGCCACCATCAGCCCAGAATTCTTCTTGCTGTGGTTTGCCATCAACACTAAACCCACTTGGGCCAGTGGTAAAAACCTGGAAGTGTCAGTTCTGAAGGGAACAGTATATTGTAGAAACTTTTAAACCATTTCTCCACCTGCTAGTATAAAAAAAAATCAGTTTTGCTACCAGAGACCAGTTCCTTTCCTTCTCCCTCCCACCCTGTGATCCCAAGAATGCCATAAATCATTTCACAGTGCTGTGGCTCACATACCCTGTGCTGCAGCAGAGATCAGGAGACACCAGGCACACAGCTGCAGTTCTCAAATGCTCTAGTGGAGCTCTTGCCTCTGGGGTACAGGAAAAGAGCCAGCACAGCCCTTTTGTGCATTAGGGCAAAGCTGGATTTGGTGGCAGCAGCAGAGGAGGTTCTGTAAGGTGGGGGAGGAGGAAGAGGCTGGGATAATCTGGAGTCAAGGTGGGGGCAGTTCTGGAGAAGGAAGGGGACAGTAGCCTTCTAAAAGGTCAAGAGATGTGCAGGGAGCTGCTGGTCCCTTTGGCTTCCAGATTCAGCTGGGAGTCTGCTGGACTCACAGCTCTGGCCTTTCCCAGCACTGCTCCTAATCATGCAAATTTAGCCAGTATCACATAAGTGTTAGGAAATTAGGACGCTGTGATGCAGAACAAGAAGAAATGGGCAAATAATTATTTTTTTGGTAGATCAGTAGAGAGAGATGGGCATTCACATTTGCAAGTTTCTCATGCAGTCTTCTCATGCTGTTAAGCACCAGTTACACTGAATGCTTCTAAAGTCTGAAACTTTCAAATTACTCCTAATATTATGAATGTATTTCATAAATATTAAGCAAGTTTTTGAGTAAATGGCTACAATCTCCATTTAAACATTACTGCCTGTGATCTCATGGATTATATTTCATAGCATCACAGAATGGTTTGGGTTGGAAGGGATTTTARAGATCACTTTGCTCCAACCCTCCCCATCATGGGCTGGGATGCCCCCCAAAGCTGCACACAAAACAAGTATTTGTCTGAGTTTCATATAAAAGAACATTTTCCTTAAGGAGGAGCTTCCCTCAAGATGATATTGATGGTCCTACACCAAATTGAATCCACTTTACAAACTCAAT